>JAWQFJ010028252.1:0-32500 GCA_034096865.1 Theodoxus fluviatilis | reverse complement strand
TGGGTGAATCAAAGGAAGTAATCACACCGCTTGGAGACATGTAAAATTGCTTGTTTATCGACGCGGTTCTGATGCGTTCCGATCATGTTTGTGAATAAATTTACTGTGTAATGTGTAATAAAATGATTTGCTGCAATAATGGGGGTGTTTTGGCTTTGTTTTTTGTAGCAGGCGTTGTGAAATCAAAGATTATAGTTACACATCTTTTGGAGGGCCTGTATGAAAGCAGTCCTCTGATTGGTTCCCTTAATAGAATCCTCCAATCAGCAGGCAGCTTTCTTCGCCATCTTGCCATGGGGCGGGGGGGTGGGGGGTGGGGGGGGGTGGTGGTGGTGGTGGTAGAGGAATCACCTCTACCTTTTGTCTCTCCCCATGCTGTGCTTTTCACAGCTGTCATTCGCGTCCTTTTAGTCCCTGATAACAAGATCGGCGTAATTATTTTCCAAGAATGCTGTTGCTGAGAATGACGCCAGCAACAGTGGGGGAAAGTCGGCAAGGTCTGACGCCGACTTCAGGCCAAACAATCTTTAGTTTGTTACTTTTTTAAGATAGGAAATTGTTTTCGGGGAATTTCACCCCCAGTCGCCTCTGTGCTGCGCCCAATGACCGCTTTTACTCCAGGGTAGGAGATGCCATGTAGGTGGAGCGTCTTGCTCCAGGGTAAGAGAGGCCATGTAGGTGGAGCGTCTTGCTCCAGGGTAGGAGAGGCCATGTAGGTGGAGCGTCTTGCTCCAGGGTTGGAGAGGCCATGTAGGTGGAGCGTCTTGCTCCAGGGTTGGAGAGGCCATGTAGGTGGAGCGTCTTGCTCCAGGGTTGGAGAGGCCATGTAGGTGGAGCGTCTTGCTCCAGGGTAAGAGAGGCCATGTAGGTGGAGCGTCTTGCTCCAGGGTTGGAGAGGCCATGTAGGTGGAGCGTCTTGCTCCAGGGTAGGAGAGGCCATGTAGGTGGAGCGTCTTGCTCCAGGGTTGGAGAGGCCATGTAGGTGGAGCGTCGTGCTCCAGGGTAGGAGAGGCCATGTAGGTGGAGCATCTTGCTCCAGGGTTGGAGAGGCCATGTAGGTGGAGCGTCTTGCTCCAGGGTTGGAGAGGCCATGTAGGTGGAGCGTCTTGCTCCAGGGTTGGAGAGGCCATATAGGTGGAGCGTCTTGCTCCAGGGTTGGAGAGGCCATGTTCATTTGAAAGTGTGATGTTAGCTGATCCACCTGCTGCCAGTTTAGTAATACTGACAGAAGCATCCGGTCCTGCTGGTTCACTTGGAAGATCTTCTGCAGTGAAGTCAGCTGATCTACTTGCTGCCAGTTTATTCAAAATGACAGAAGCATCCGGTCCTGCTGGTTCACTTGGAAGATCGCCTGAAGGCTATTCATTAGAACCCACAATGGCGTGGAGATCATCTTCCATCTGTAAGTGATTTAACAGATCAACGGGTAGAGATGTAGAATTGAGACCCACTCTGGGATCAACCGCAGACATTGCTCGCTATAGCAATCTTTTGATCGTTGCGTTGTGTGCCCTGTTTTTGGCGAACTGAACAAATCGCAGTCAGACCGACCAGCGTGTCGTTTGATCATCAGTCATCCAAGCGCTCACCATTTCTTAAATGTTCTCGTTTGCTTTCTCGACCGATCCTTGGCTTTGTGGGTGGCATGGGTTTCTGACTATTCAGTTTCCACATTTCCCATATTGACTGACATTTAGGCAAAATGAGTAAAAAATGTCTGTTCCAGTGTTTGTGTCTCAATGCCTGCCTGGCTGTCTGTTCCAGTGTTTGTGTCTCAATGTGTGCCTGGCTGTCTGTTCCAGTGTTTGTGTCTCAATGTGTGCCTGGCTGTCTGTTCCAGTGTCTTTGTCTCAATGTGTGTCTGCCTGGCTGTCTGTTCCAGTGTCTTTGTCTCAATGTGTGCTGCCTGGCTGTCTGTTCCAGTGTTTATGTCTCAATGCCTGCCTGGCTGTCTGTTCCAGTGTTTGTGTCTCAATGCCTGCCTGGCTGTCTGTTCCAGTGTTTGTGTCTCAATGTGTGCCTGGCTGTCTGTTCCAGTGCCTCAATGTGTGCCTGGCTGTCTGTTCCAGTGTTTGTGTCTCAATGTGTGTCTGGCTGTCTGTTTCAGTGTTTGTGTCTCAATGTGTGCCTGGCTGTCTGTTCCAGTGTTTGTGTCTCAATGTGTGCCTGGCTGTCTGTTCCAGTGTTTGTGTCTCAATGTGTGTCTGGCTGTCTGTTTCAGTGTTTGTGTCTCAATGTGTGCCTGGCTGTCTGTTCCAGTGTTTGTGTCTCAATGTGTGCCTGGCTGTCTGTTCCAGTGTTTGTGTCTCAATGTGTGCCTGGCTGTCTGTTCCAGTGTTTGTGTCTCAATGTGTGCCTGGCTGTCTGTTCCAGTGTTTGTGTCTCAATGTGTGCCTGGCTGTCTGTTCCAGTGTCTTTGTCTCAATGTGTGCCTGCCTGGCTGTCTGTTCCAGTGTTTGTGTCTCAATGTGTGCCTGGCTGTCTGTTCCAGTGTTTCAATGTGTGCCTGGCTGTCTGTTCCAGTGTTTGTGTCTCAATGTGTGCCTGGCTGTCTGTTCCAGTGTTTGTGTCTCAATGTGTGCCTGGCTGTCTGTTCCAGTGTTTGTGTCTCAATGTGTGCCTGGCTGTCTGTTCCAGTGTTTGTGTCTCAATGCCTGCCTGGCTGTGTTCCAGTGTTTGTGTCTCAATGCCTGCCTGGCTGTCTGTTCCAGTGTCTCAATGTGTGCCTGGCTGTCTGTTCCAGTGTTTGTGTCTCAATGCCTGCCTGGCTGTGTTCCAGTGTTTATTGTCTCAATGCCTGCCTGGCTGTCTGTTCCAGTGTCTCAATGTGTGCCTGGCTGTCTGTTCCAGTGTTTGTGTCTCAATGCCTGCCTGGCTGTCTGTTCCAGTGCTTCAATGTGTGCCTGGCTGTCTGTTCCAGTGTTTGTGTCTCAATGCCTGCCTGGCTGTCTGTTCCAGTGTTTGTGTCTCAATGCCTGGCTGTCTGTCTGTTCAAGTGTTTGTGTCTCAATGCCTGCCTGGCTGTCTGTTCCAGCGTATGTGTCTCAATGTGTGCCTGACTGTCTTTTCCAGTGTTTGCGTCTCAATGCCTGCCTGGCTGTCTGTTCCAGTGTTTGTGTCTCAATGTGTGCCTGGCTGTCTGTTCCAGTGTCTTTGTCTCAATGTGTACCTAGCTGTCTGTTCCAGTGTCTCAATGTGTGCCTGGCTGTCTGTTCCAGTGTTTGCATCTCAATGCCTGGCTGTCTGTCTGTTCCAGTGTTTGTGTCTCAATGTGTGCCTGGCTGTCTGTTCCAGTGTCTTTGTCTCAATGTGTACCTAGCTGTCTGTTCCAGTGTCTCAATGTGTGCCTGGCTGTCTGTTCCAGTGTTTGCATCTCAATGCCTGCCTGGCTGTCTGTTCCAGTGTTTGTGTCTCAATGTCTGCCTGGCTGTCTGTTCCAGTGTTTGTCTCTCAATGTGTGCCTGGCTGCCTGTTCCAGATACCGGCTGGCCCCTGAACACCCGTTTCCTGCAGGCTTTGAGGACTGCCTGGCCGTGGTCAAGCATGTCCTCCACAATGGCATCAAGTATGGCATCGACACCAGCAGGGTGACCATTGCAGGTATGACCCTTTGTCTGTCTGTCTGTCTGTCTGTCTGTCTGTCTGTCTGTCTGTCTGTCTGTCTGTCTGTCTGTCTGTCTGTCTGTCTGTCTGTCTGTCTGTCTGTCTGTCTGTCTGTCTGTCTGTCTGTGTGTCTGTCTGTCTGTCTGTCTGTGTGTCTGTCTGTGTGTCTGTCTGTGTGTCTGTCTGTCTGTCTGTCTGTCTTGTCTTTCTGTGTGTGTGTGTGTGTCTGTGTGTCTATATGTCTGTGTGTGTAAATGTCTGTGTGTGTGTGTCTGTCTGTGTGTCTGTGTGTATGTTTGTGTGTCTTTGTGTCTGTCTGTGTGTCTGTCTGTGTGTCTGTCTGTGTGTATGTCTGTGTGTCTGTCTGTCTGTGTGTCTGTCTGTGTGTCTGTGTGTCTGTGTGTCTGTGTGTCTGTCTGTGTGTCTGTGTGTCTTTGTGTCTGTGTGTCTGTGTGTGTGTCTGTGTGTGTGTGTGTGTGTGTCTGTGTGTGTGTCTCTGTATCTGTCTGTGTGTATGTTTGTGTGTCTGTGTGTCTGTGTGTCTGTGTGTCTGTCTGTGTGTCAGTCTGTGTGTCTGTCTGTATCTGTGTGTTTGTCTCTTTGTGTGTCTGTGTGTCTGTCTCTGTGTCTGTCTGCCTGTGTCTGCTTGCCTGCCTGCCTGCCTGCCTGCCCGCCCGCCCGCCCGCCCGCCCGCCCGCCAGTCAGTCAGTCAGTCAGTCAGTCAGTCAGTCAGTCAGTCAGTCAGTCAGTCATTACAGTCTTGGAGATGGATCAGTCCTCCCTTTAACCAGTGACGCAAAGTGTGACTTGGCTCTTTTTCCTGACCAGACAGGAATCCATGCATCTATGCCATCCGTCTTTGTGCCTCTGAGTTCTTCTCTTTCTTTGGCACACCAGCTCAGTCCTTCCTTGTCCTGTTCACTCTGTTCATCTCTCTGTTCCATCTTCCATGTCAGTTTTGACTCACATGCGAAGCAAAAGTGAGTCTATGTACTCACCCGTTTCGTCCGTCCGGGCGTCTGAAAACTTTAACATTGGATTTTTCTAGGAGACTATTAAGTCTATCAATACCAAATGTGGCATGATGGTGTATGATGACAAGGCCTAAAAGAAAACACATAGTGACTTGTCCTTGCTTCAAGGTCAAGGTCGCAGGGGCCATAAATGTTGTATAAAAAAACAGTCATTTTTCACATTTTCTCAATTTTCTCTGAAGTTTTTGAGATTGGATACCTGACCTATATATGGTATATAGGGCAAAGTAATCCCTATCTTTTGATACCTGTTTGGTTGACGTTGCTTCAAGGTCAAGGTCACAGGAGCTCTTCAAAGTTGGATTGTATACATATTTTGAAGTGACCTTGACCCTGAACTATGGAAGATAACTGTTTCAAACTTAATAATTATGTGGGGACCATGTTATACTTTCATCATGAAACACATTGGGTCACATATCATCAAGATCAAGGTCTATTTGACCCTTATGAAATGTGACCAAAATGGGGTAGTGAACCACTAAAAGTGACCATATCTCATGGTAGAAAGTGCCAATAAGCACCATTGTGCTTCCTATGTCTTGAATTAACATCTTTGTGCTGCATGACCTTGAATGACCTTGACCTTGGGTCAAGGTCACATGTATTTTGGTAGGAAAATGTGTAAAGCATTTCTTAGTGTATGATGTCATTGGTAGGTTTATTTGTTTGACCTTGACCTTGAAGGTCACCTGAAGGTCAAGGTCATGTAAAGGTCAAGGTCAAGCATGTGAGTCGTAAGGGCTTTGCCCTTCTTGTTCCTTCTTCCTTCCCTCCCTCCCTTCCCTCCTGCAATGCCATTGGATTCCATATCTCTCTCTCCACTTCATTATCACTATCAGTCCATTCCATCCCTCTAGCTCTGCACTCATCTCTCCCGCTCCGTTGCCAGGCGACGATGCTGGGGGCAACATTGCAGCAGCCGTGGCCATCGAGCTGCGTGAGGAGAAGGTGTCGCCACCGCTGAAGCTGCAGGTGCTGATCTACCCGAGCCTGACCTTCTGCAGCTTCCACTCCCCCAGCTACCAGCACGTGGCGCTGCAAGAGGGGCGCAACATCTCAGCAGAGGCGCACGCCCTGGCCATGGCCCGCTACCTCAACCTCACTGACGGGCAGCTGGCCGTGCTTCGCTCCCAGTGCTTCACGGCGGAGTTCATAGAGAAGTGCCGGCGCTATGCGGGCTCCAACCTCCTGTCGCAGTCCTTGATACACGCAACCTACCGGGAGGTCGACTACCCCCAGTGCAAGGTCACGGAGGACGTGACCTTTGTTTCGCAGCTGCTGCTGGACCCACGTGTGGCCCCTGCCATGGTGGGCGACGTCAAGGGACTTCCCCAGACCTTCATCCTCACCACCGAGTTTGACGTCCTGCGGGACGATGGCGCCCTTTTTGCCAAGCGCCTCAAGCGGGCTGGGGTGCCCTTCCGCTGGTTGCACCTGGATGACTCCTTCCACTGGATTTTCAATTTCTTTTATGGCAACAGGAGGTATTACAACGGCAAGCAGACTCACAGGATTCTTGGCGAGTACATTCGGATGTACGTGTGATTGGCAAGGATCATTCCTCAACTGCAGAATAGTGGTTGTTGTTGTTGTTGTTGACTTTGCGCGAAAAAGAGATGCGAGTGTTTGCATCATTTGCATGCCTGTCATAGCTTCCACTGTCAGTATTCTGCTTGTCCACGTGTGCTGAGCCAGGGTCATGCTTTGATTGGTGCCAAGACTTTAATTTGAAAGTCAAGGTCATATTTGTATTCCCCATGTCATGGTTGCCATCACAGCGGTCTGTGGTTGGGTAATCTGGAGTTTGTTACATTGCATCCTAACATTTTGCACATTTGATATTTTATTTATGCTTGTGTCAAAAATCTGGGAATGATGTTGCAAGTTTGAAATTCATCTGTTACAAACTCTGTGGAACTAAGTGTGATATTTTGGCACTTGGAGATCATTACATTAGAGAGGCACAGTGAGAGAATTTCCTGTTTTATGTGAAGCTCTGTCATATAGACATGGCAGATCATACTTGTCGGGAAGTAATGTTGAAAAGGCCATGATGGAGGAGAACATGTAGGTGTTCCACATGCAGACTTAGCCATCTTCCATGAAGAGATACAAACACTTTGTCACTTCTCTTATAATTTTATTCACGTACATGCATGTCATGGCCAGGATCTAGCAGCTGAAAATTGTTGTGCAGCTGCCTGGTCGCAGAATTTTCTGGAGGAGTGAGAGAGGAGGGTTGAATGCCATGGAGGAGTGAGAGAGGAGGGTTGAATGCCATGGAGGAGTGAGAGAGGAGGGTTGAATGCCATGGAGGAGTGAGAGAGGAGGGTTGAATGCCATGGAGGAGTGAGAGAGCAGGGTTGAATGCCATGGAGGAGTGAGAGAGCAGGGTTGAATGCCATGGATGAGTGAGAGAGCAGGGTTGAATGCCATGGAGGAGTGAGAGAGGAGGGTTGAATGCCATGGAGGAGTGAGAGAGGAGGGTTGAATGCCATGGAGGAGTGAGAGAGGAGGGTTGAATGCCATGGATGAGTGAGAGAGCAGGGTTGAATGCCATGGAGGAGTGAGAGAGGAGGGTTGAATGCCATGGAGGAGTGAGAGAGGAGGGTTGAATGCCATGGATGACTGGTCCTGTGTATGTCCATCGTTTTTACTGACCCCCAGTTCATCTTGCGTTTCCTCCTCACTCTTGGTGGCACTGTCAAGGCTGGCAGGGAGGGAGGGGACGGAGGTCTGTTGGTCTGCGAGTGGAACGCTGGTGCCATGCTGCTGACTTCCCCAGTGCAGTGCGGCTGTGCCAGACACCAAGGCAGGAACGCTGGTGCCATGCTGCTGACTTCCCCAGTGCAGTGTGGCTGTGCCAGGCTCCAAGGCTGGAACGCTGGTGCCATGCTGCTGACTTCCCCAGTGCAGTGTGGCTGTGACAGGCTCCAAGGCCAAAACAGAAAGTGGCGGTGGTTACGGTAACATGGCCAGAAAAAATAGGTTGGCCTGAGTTTGTGTTAAATTTATGTAAAAAATTGTTTATTGAAGAGGCCAGACTGAACATAAATCCAATTTCTCTTTCACCAAAAAGACTTGTGTCTTACGTAAATAGTGGATTTCCTAAGTGCTCACTAGGCAGGGAAGATGGGGGCTACAGAGCTGTGGCACTTGTGGCAGGGAAGCCAGGCTGTGTGATGGAGCGGGGGCTACAGAGCTGTGGCACTTGTGGCAGGGAAGCCAGGCTGTGTGGTGGAGCGAGGGCTACAGAGCTGTGGCACTTGTGGCCAGGGAAGCCAGGCTGTGTGGTGGAGCGGGGGCTACAGAGCTGTGGCACTTGTGGCCAGGGAAGCCAGGCTGTGTGGTGGAGCGGGGGCTACAGAGCTGTGGCACTTGTGGCCAGGGAAGCCAGGCTGTGTGGTGGAGCGGGGGCTACAGAGCTGTGGCACTTGTGGCCAGGGAAGCCAGGCTGTGTGTTGGAGCGGGGGCTACAGAGCTGTGGCACTTGTGGCCAGGGAAGCCAGGCTGTGTGTTGGAGCGGGGGCTACAGAGCTGTGGCACTTGTGGCCAGGGAAGCCAGGCTGTGTGGTGGAGCGGGGGCTACAGAGCTGTGGCACTTGTGGCCAGGGAAGCCAGGGAAGCAAGGGAGCCAGGCTGTGTGGTGGAGCAGTCATTCCAGGTGTGGATTCAGTGAGAGTTGTAACTGCATGCCCAGAGGTTGTGGGTGGAAATTTTTACACCCCCCACCCACCCCCCCAAAAAAAATTATTTTTGTGTCACTCACATGTTGGTAACCTACCATGCATAACATAAACACACACACACACACACACACACACACACACACACACACACACACACACACACACACACACACACAAGCGCACACACAAAACCATGCTTAAATAATTGGTATGCAATGGTGTTAGCAAAAATGTTTACCTGGTTTGCACCTGTCCATGACTGCTGATTGCATTTCTCTTCACACCAGAGCCTTGTTCAGGAGGCTCAGCGATTCACAGCGCTGCTCAACGCTGCACAGCGCTTGCACCGTGAAACGGCTTGTTCAGGATGCGTAGCGCTGCAAAGCGATGCATGTGATTCGGCGCTTTGCAGCGCTGCGCGTCCTGAACAAGCCGTTTCACGGCGCAAGCGCTGTGCAGCGCTGTGAATCCCTGAGCCATCTGAACAAGGCTCTGGAGTCACCACAGCAAGGGTTGCTGGTAGTGTGTGAGGGTGTGTGTGCTCTTGCTGCATGTCATGTGTGTGCTGTGTGCTCTTGCTGCATGTCATGTGGATGAGCTGTGTGCTCTTGCTGCATGTGGTGTGTGTGTGGGAAGCCAGGCCTTGTTCGTTGTCTGAAACCCTCCAGTCACATGATGTCCATGGAGTTTGTGTGTCAAGGTCATTTGTGAAATAAACAGCAAGAAAATGTCCAACTTTCACTATCCCTAATTTTCTAGGGAGAAATTATTGAGGTTTTCGTTTTCGTTTTCCAGTTTTCTCCTCCCCCAAATAACTTGGTACCTTGATTTTGCTGGGTTTTTTCCCCTCTTCACTTCAATTACGGCATTTTTTTCTGTTATAAATTATGTCTAGGTGTCTGGGTAAAATGAGTGTACACTTGCATGCATAGATATATTGACATAGATCAAGGATGGTGTTGCATACAAGATGAGAATGCATGGAGAAGACTAGTGGAAGGAGCCGTTCTGTCACATTTTGTCTCCCCTTCCTGCAGGCCACTGATTCAGAAAGTTGGAGGGTTCCAGGATTGTTTATGTTGGGGTGTTTACTGTGTGGATGTGGCTCTGGTTTATTTGCTGCTCCTTTTCTGTGGAACGATAAACTTGGGGTGCTGTGAAATCTTGCTCCCTGGGCAGGGAGCTGTGTCTGCGTGAGGAGGACGCGGGAGTGGGAGTGGGCTGCTGCCAGGCAGTTCTTACTTCCCTCTTCCCCCAGGACCGATCTCCCTCTGCAGAACACACCGGCAGGATTTCCATGGAAGTGTCTGATTCAATAAAATGTTGTTTTTTCTGTAAGAAAGAAGTGTTTGGACTTTGAATTTGAGTTTTTCCTTGGAGAGTTTGTAGAAATTGATGGCAGCCATCCAGACAGACTATGAGTGCTTGGGTGAAGTGGAGAGCTTGTTCACACGCCACTCAGGCTTGACTCCCAGCTGGGAATGCTTCAGTCCTGTGAGGCAATGCAGTGGCTGCTCACTGTGTCCAGTGCAAACATGTTTTGCAATGGTGAAGTGTCTGTCTCACTGTCTGTCTGTCTGTCTCTGTTTCACTGTGTCTGTCTCACTGTCTCAATGTCTCACTGTCACACTGTGTCTGTCTCACTTTCTATATGCCTCTGTCTCACTGTGTCTGTCTCACTGTCTGTGTCTCACTGTATGTCTCTGTCACACTGTGTCTGTCTCACTGTATGTCTGTCTCTGTTTCACTGTGTCTGTCTCAATGTCTCACTTGAAATAAGGAGGCCGGTGTTGGACTCGTAGGCGAGACAAAAAAAGTGGGGAGACTCTTGTCCAACTTCAGAAATAATTTATTGCAGAGCTTTCGGGGCCAAGTAGGCTCCTTCGTCAGTGCAGTGAAAGGCTATGTGCGATCGTGTAAATCGTTTACACGATCGCACATAGCCTTTCACTGCACTGACAAAGGAGCCTACTTGGCCCCGAAAGCTCTGCAATAAATTTCTGAAGTTGGACAAGAGTCTCCCCACTTTTCTTGTCAGTGTCTCACTGTCACACTGTGTCTGTCTCACTTTCTATAATTATGCCTCTGTCTCACTGTGTCTGTCTCACTGTCTCAGTGTCTCACTGTATGTCTTTATCACACTGTCTCACTGTCTGTATGCCTCTGTCTCATTGTGTCTGTCTCACTGTCTCTGTGTCTGTCTCACTGTCTCTGTGTCTGTCTCACTGTGTCTCTCATTGTCTCTCTGTGTCTGTCTCTCTGTATGTCTCTGTCTCACTGTGTCTGTCTCATTGTCTCTCTGTGTCTGTCTCACTGTCTGTTTCACTGTGTCTGTCTCAATGTCTCAGTGTCTCACTGTCTGTATGTCTCTGTCTCTGTGTGTCTGTTTCACTGTCTATGTCTGTCTCACTGTCTGTGTCTTTCACACTGTGTCTGTCTCACTGTCTGTGTCTGTCTCACTGTCTCTGTGTATTTGTCTCACTGTCTGTGTCTGTCTCACTGTCTCTGTGTGTCTGTCTCACTGTCTCTGTCGGTCTCACTGTCTCTGTGTGTCTGTCTCACTGTCTGTCTCACTGTGTCTGTCTCACTGTCTGAATCTGTCTGTCTCAATGTATGTGTCTCTGTGTCTGTCTCACTGTTTGTGTCTGTGTCACTGTCTGTGTCTGTCTCACTGTCTCACTGTGTCTGTCCCATTGTCTGTGTCTGTCTCACTGTCTGTGACTGTCTCATTGTCTGTGTCTGTTTCATTCTCTGTGTCTCTGTCTGTCTGTCTGTCTGTCTGTCTGTCTCTCTGTCTGTCTGTCTGTCTGTCTCTCTGTCTGTCTGTCTGTCTGTGTCTGTCTGTCTGTCTGTCTGTCTGTGTCTGTCTGTATGTATGTCTGTCTGTCTGTCTGTCTGTCTGTCTGTCTGTGTCCTGTCTGTCTGTCTCTGTCTGTGTCTGTCTGTCTGTCTGTCTGTCCTCTGTCTGTCTGTGTGTCCTGTCTGTCTGTCTCTCTGTCTGTCTCTGTCTGTCTGTCTGTCTGTCTCTCTGTCTGTGTCTGTGTCTCTGTCTGTGTCTCTCTGTCTGTCTGTGTCACTGTCTGTCTCACTGTCTGTGACTGTCTCACTCTCTGTGTCTACTCACTGTCTGTGACTGTCTCACTGTGTCTCACTGTCTGTGTCTGTCTCACTGTCTGTATCTGCCTCACTGTCTGTGTCTGACTCACTGTCTGTCTCACTGTCTGTGTCTCACTGTCTGTGTCTGTCTCACTGTCTGTGTCTGTCTCACTGTCTCACTGTGTCTGTCTCGTTGTCTGTGTCTGTCTCACTGTCTGTGACTGTCTCACTGTCTGTGTCTATCTCACTGTCTGTGTCTATCTCACTGTCTGTGTCTGTCTCACTGTCTCAGTGTCTGTCTCATTGTCTGTGTCTGTCTCACTGTCTGTGACTGTCTCACTGTCTGTGTCTGTCTCACTGTCTGTGTCTCTCTCATTGTCTCTCTGTGTCTCTCTCACTGTCTGTGTCTGTCTCACTGTCTGTGTCTGTCTCACTGTCTGTGTCTGTCTCACTGTCTGTATCTGTCACACTGTCTGTGTCTGACTCACTGTGTCTGTCTCACTGTCTGTGTTTGTCTCACTGCCTGTGTCACTGTCTGTGTTACTGTCTGTCTCACTGTGTCTGACTCACTGTCTGTGTCTGTCTCACTGTCTATGTCTATCTCACTGTCTACTTCACTGTCTCACTATCTATGTCTGTCTCACTGTCTGTGTCTATCTCACTGTCTGTGTCTGTCTCACTGTCTCAGTGTCTGTCTCGTTGTCTGTGTCTGTCTCACTGTCTGTGACTGTCTCACTGTGACTGTCTCACTGTCTGTGTCTATCTCACTGTCTGTGTCTATCTCACTGTCTGTGTCTGTCTCACTGTCTCAGTGTATGTCTCATTGTCTGTGTCTGTCTCACTGTCTGTGTCTCGCTCTGTCTCACTGTCTGTGTCTCGCTCTGTCTCACTGTCTGTGTCTCTCTCTTGTCTCTCTGTGTCTCTCTCACTGTCTGTGTCTGTCTCACTGTCTGTGACTGTCTCACTGTCTGCGTCTCACTGTCTGTGTCTGTCTCACTGTCTGTGTCTGTCTCACTGTGTCTGTCTCACTGTCTGTGTTTGTCTCACTGCCTGTGTCACTGTCTGTGTTACTGTCTGTCTCACTGTGTCTGACTCACTGTCTGTGTCTGTCTCACTGTCTATGTCTATCTCACTGTCTACTTCACTGTCTCACTATCTATGTCTGTCTCACTGTCTGTGTCACTGTCTCACTATCTATGTCTGTCTCACTGTCTGTGTCTGTGTCACTGTCAATGTCTGTCTCACTGTGTCACTGTTTGTGTCTGTCTCACTGTCTGTATCTGTCTCACTGTCTGTGTCTGTCTCACTGTCTGTGTCTGTCTCGCTGTCTGTATCTGTCTCACTGTCTGTGTCTGTCTCACTGTCTGTGTCTGTCTCGCTGTCTGTATCTGTCTCACTGTCTGTGTCTGTCTCACTGTCTGTGTCTGTCTCACTGTCTGTGTTTGTCTCACTGTCTGTGTCGGTCTCACTGTATCTTTTTCACTGTATGTGTCTGTCTCACTGTCTGTGTCTGTCTCACTGTGTATGTCTATCTCACTGTCTGTGTATGTATCTCTGTGTCTGATTTACTGTCTGAGTCACTGTTTCACTGTCTGTGTCTGACTCACTGTCTGTGTCTATCTCACTGTCTATGTCTGTGTCACTGTCTGTGTCACTGCCTGTGTCTGTTTCACTGTGTCTGTCTCTTTGTATCTGTGTCACTGTATGTGTCTGACTCACTGTATGTGTCTGACTCACTGTCTGTGTCTGACTCACTCTCTGTGTCACTGTCTGTGCCTGTCTCACTGTCTGTGTCTGTCTTGCTGTCTGTGTCTGTCTCACTGTCTGTGTCTGTCTCACTGTCTGTATGTCGCTCTCTCTGTGTTTCAGTCTCACTGTCTGTATGTCTGTCTCACTGTGGGTTCCTCTCTCACTGTCTGTATGTCTCTGTTTCTGTCTCACTATCTATATGTCTCTGTCTCACTGTTTGTCTCACTGTCTGTGTCTCACTGTCTGTCTCTGTCTCACTGTCTGTGTTTGTCTCACCGCCTGTCTCTCTGTCTCACTGTCTGTCTCGCTATCTGTCTGTCTCACTGTTTGTGTCTGTCTGGCTCACTGTTTGTGTCTGTCTGGCTCACTGTGTCTGTGTGTGTCTGTCACTGTCTGGCTGTGTCTGTCTCACTGTCTCTGTCTCACTGTCTGTCTGTCTCTGTCTCACCGTCTGGCTGTGTCTGTCTCACTGCGCCTGTCTCACTGTCCGCCTCACCGTCTGTCTGTGTCTCTCACTGTCTCTGTCACTGTCTCACTCTCTGTCTGTGTCTGTCTCACTGTCTCTGTCTCACTGCCTCTGCCTCTGTCTCACCATCTGTCTGTGTCTGTCTCACTGTCTCTCTCTCTGTCTCACTGTCTCTGTTTCTGTCTCACAGTCTGTCTGTGTCTGTCTCACTGTCTGTATGTATTTCTCACTGTCTGTCACTGTCTCACTGTCTGTCTCCGTCTGTCTGTGTCTGTCTCATTGTCTCTGTGTCTGTCTCTGTCTCACTGTCTGTCTGTCTCAGTCTCACTGTCTGTTTGTGTCTGTCTCACTTTCTGAGTCACTGTCTCACTGTCTGTGTCTGACTCACTGTCTGTGTGTATCTCACTGTCTATTTCACTGTCTGTGTCTGACTCACTGTCTGTGTCCGTCTCACTGTCTGTGTCTGACTCACTGTCTGTGTCTGACTCACTGTCTGTGTCTATCTCACTATGTCTGTGTCACTGTCTGTGTCTGTGTCACTGACTGTGTCTGTCTCTCTGTATCTGTGTCACTGTATGTGTCTGACTCATTGTCTGTGTCTTACTCTGTCTCATTGTGCCTATCTCACTGTCTGTGTCTGTCTCACTGCCTGTGTCTGTCTCACTGTGTCTGACTCACTGTCTGTCTGTCTCACTGTGTCTGTCTCAATGTATGTGTCTGTCTCACTGTCTCTCTGTGTCTGTCTCACTGTCTGTATGTCTCTGTCTCACTGTGTCTGTCTCACTGTCTCTATGTGTCTGTCTTACTGTCTGTATATCTCTGACTCACTGTATCTGTCTCACTGCCTGTGTGTGTCTGTCTCACTGTCTTTGTCTATCTCACTGTATGTATCTGTCTCACTGTCTGTATGTGTCTGTCTCACTGTGTCTGTCTCACTGTCTGTGTCTGTCTCACTGTCTGTGGCTGTCTCACTGTATGTATCTCTCACTGTCTGTATCTGTCTCACTGTCTGTGTCTGTCTCACTGTATGTGTCTGCCTCACTGTCTCTCTGTGTCTGTCTCACTGTCTCTCTGTGTCTGTCTCAATGTTTGTATGTCTCTGTCTTACTGTGTCTGTCTCACTGTATGCATGTCACTGTCTCACTGTGTCTGTCTCACTGACTGTGTGTCTGTCTCACTGTCTGTGTGTGTCTGTCTCACTGTCTGTATGTCTCTGTCTCACTGTTTGTCTCATTGTCTCAGTCTCACTGTATGGCTCTGTCTCACTGTGTCTGTCTCACTGTCTGTCTCTGTCTCACCGGCTGGCTCTGTCTGTCTCTCTGTCTCTGTTTCTTTGTGTCTCTGTGTCTGTCTCACTGTCTATAACTGTCTCACTGTTTGTCTGTCTCTCTTTGTCTGTCTCACCGTCTTTCTGTGTCTGTCTCTTTGTCTCTCTCTGTGTCTGTCTCACTGTCACTCTGTGTCGTTGTGTGCGTGTGTAATTGTATAATATGTGTGTCTGTCTTACAGATGAGTTGTAGCTCATTTGTACAGGGCGCAAAATGCCGCAGGTCTGCATTTTCGCAAGATTTCCTCCACTAATCCCTCATCCCCCCCCCCCCCTCCCCAGCCACCTCTACCCCCAATTTTTATACTGTCATGCAAACCCCCACCTCACCACCACCCCCACCTCCACCTAGGTCATGCATGAGACAGAGGGGAAGTATTGTAGAGATGACAACGAGAGAGATTTCAGACAGATTTTCCCACCGAACACCGGAAATATGAAATGGTCCTCTTGTCTTGTCGCTCTTGTCAACATCCCTTCGTCTCTTTTTTCTTTCCTCACTCATTTCTTCTCATTGTCTTTGCGCCCCCTGTGGGTTCGGGGTAAGAACTGACTCACCGCGTCTCCCTACGCGATTCGTAAGAGGCGAATAACGAGGGACACCGTGACTTGAGATTAGCGTTGACTCTAAATTGTTCTAGTGATTTTCGTGCGTAATGGCCTTATATTGCCTACAAGGCTGATAGGCCCTAAAACACTGTCCATCCATCCATCATCTTCTTTGCCGCTGACGTTTCTCTGGTCTGGTTTCCCAAGCAGCAAGCACGCATTTGCCCAACTGAGTCAACTTCCCTTGAACTAGCGCTGTTTAAAAAAAAATGTTTATTTGACGCTCTGGGCCCGTATTCACAACGGCGATTTATCGGCGATTTATTTTAACTCCGATTTTTCTCTAAACTCAGACGATTCCAACTGCCTGTTCCGCTCTCCCTTGGCTGGAAACCAGTATATATAGCAAAGCGCAACCTAGGATCCTCTGACGAGCGTACCTTATCTAACCGATCAAGATAACGCGGGGCTAGGGGATAAATCGGGTGTTAAAAAGATAAATCGCCGTTGTGAATACGGGCCCTGAAGAATTTCTGTTTTTGTGTCGGTCAGATCTCCATGCACCTCACTCTGACCCGGCTTTCAAAGGCTGCAGCTCGACGAGAGCAACTACCGTCTTCATCTTCGATCCAGCTGTTGTCGCCCGCCATTTCGTCTTGAGGTTTCGCCTTCCGGATGGGACTTCGATCTACTCCACAGAGCTTAGTGCATTTGAGGCCGCTCTTGGCGTAGTCCAGAGCAAGAGACTGACACGAGCACTTGTGGTCTGTGACTCGCTATCGGCCTTACAGGCTCTGCAGGGTAGAGAGATTTCTCATCCTTACTTGTTTGGCGTTTTTGACTCACATGCGAAGCAAAAGTGAGTCTATGTACTCACCCTTTTCGTCCGTCCGGGCGTCCTGTCCGGGCGTCCGGTCTGGTCGTCCGGGCGTCCGAAAACTTTAACGTTGGATTTTTCTCGGAGACTATTAAGTCTATCAATACCAAATGTGGCATGATGGTGTATGATGACAAGGCCTCAAAAAACATACACAGTGACTTAACCTTGCTTCAAGGTCAAGGTCGCAGGGGCCGTAAATGTTGTCTAAAAAACAGTCATTTTTCACATTTTCTCAATTTTCTCTGAATGTTTTGAGATTGGATACCTGACCTATATATGGTATATAGGGCAAAGTAATCCCTATCTTTTGATACCAGTTTGGTTGACCTTGCTTCAAGGTCAAGGTCACAGGAGCTCTTCAAAGTTGGATTGTATACATATTTTGAAGTGACCCTGACCCTGAACTATTTAAGATAAATGTTTCAAACTTAATAATTATGTGGGGCACATGTTATACTTTTATCATGAGACACATTTGTTCACATATCATCAAGGTCAAGGTCACTTTGACCCTTATGAAATGTGACCAAAATGGGGTAGTGAACCACTAAAAGTGACCATATCTCATGGTAGAAAGTGCCAATAATCACCATTGTGCTTCCTATGTCTTGAATGAACAGCTTTGTGTTGCATGACCTTGGATGACCTTGACCCAAGATGAACTTGACCTTGGGTCAAGGTCACATGTATTTTGGTAGGAAAAATGTGTAAAGCATTTCTTAGTGTATTATGTCATTGGTAGGTTTAGTTGTTTGACCTTGACCTTGAAGGTCACCTGAAGGTCAAGGTCATATAAAGGTCAAGGTCAAGCATGTGGGTCGTATGGGCTTTGCCCTTCTTGTTGTTAATCTGTGTCAACTACAGTGTGGGGGTACTGAGGTCGCCCTCTGCTGGGTTCCTAGCCATATGGGTATCCCGGGGAACGAGAGAGCAGATCAGGCTGCCAAGTCTGCTCTCTCCCTTCCCATGTCCTCGGGCAGGGTCCCGGTGGGCGACCTGGTACCCCGTATTACTAAATACATTTCTAACCTGTGTCAGGCGGACTGGGACGACAGGGCACGTAACAAACTTCACGAAGTATCTTCCGTGTGGGGTGAGCGACTCTCCCCCACAGCGCTCACGAGAAGAGAGGAAGTTGTGCTCTGCCGTTCCCGGATCGGCCATTCTGTTCTGACCCACTCCTATTTGTTGCGGTCGGAGCCACTACCGGAGTGCCGCACCTGCCAGTGCAGGCTCACCATGCGGCACGTTCTGGTGGAGTGCCCTCGACTTGCTCATCTACGAAGTGGGTCGAGCAGTCTGTCTGACTTTTTTTTAAGATCCTCTAGCTGTGATACAATTTTTGATAGATCTGAGTATTATTCTCGTTTAGGAGTTGTACTATATCTGAATTGTTTTCGATATTTCTCCACGTATCTCATCTGAGGCAATCTTTTAATTCCGCATTTTTCTTCGGTAGAAGTATGTTGTGGCCTTGAATGCCCTTAAAGCCTGATGAGCTCTCTGGGCTCCTTCCACCTATCCCTCAATGCTTTGTCGGTGTCAAGGACATCGAGATGTGAAATTTTGCCCTATCGTCATTATGCTTTTTCGTGATTGAAGGCTATGCACTGCCTTTGCTGGCTGTTGGGCTGTGGGACTCGGATTTTATTGACTTATGTCACTAGTTTGGTGAATTGTACTATACTCCGCTGTCGCGGAGAGTTCTAATATGGTAGAAGTGTTTCTTAACGTTGTGGCCTTATATAGCCTACAAGGCCAATAGGCCCTTAAACTCCATCCACCCATCCCTCCATCCCTCCCTCCCTCCCTCCATCCATCCATCCATCCATCCATCCATCCATCATCTTCGATCGAGGAGATGGCCGAAGATTCATGCAAGAAGACTTTGTATCAAAATGTTGCGACTTCTCCTTTGTAAAGTCCTCTCGAAATGGGGTTCTCCCAGCTTGCGCCGAGAAGTCGGAAGTCCAAAGATCCGGTGATTGTTTGTGAAAAGCTTTATTCACGCACCCGTCAGTACGCAGCAATGCACTCAGTCACCAGCATTGCCGTGACAACTTCACTCAGGCTCGACCCCGTGAGGACTCTGTTATTGCGAGCTCGCTTGTCTCTCATCTCGCGCTCTCTCTCTCACGATCCCCCTGTGGGTTCGGGGTAAGAATTGACCCACCGCGTCTCCCTACACGATTCGTAAGAGGCGAATGACTAGGGACACCGTGACTTGAATTGCGTTTACTCTAAAATGCTCCCGTGATTTTCGTGCTTAGTGGTCTTAAATAGCCTACAAAGACTGATAGGCCGTAAAACTCCATCCATCCATCTCTCTCACGCCTGCGCTCACGCCTTGTATACTTTTTACAGCTCCTAGAATTTTCCCGCATCAACCAGAATCCCCTCGACCGTCTCAGCGCAGCTTGGCATGACGTCACGTGACACTTCAAGAGACGAATGCACCCTGACTTCGTTACGTCACTAAGCAAAGACAAGGTCAAGGACACTGGAGTAAGAGCTCGAAATCGCCACATTCCAGCACACCCCAGCACATGCCAGCACATGCCAGCACATCCCAGCATATGCCAGCACATCCCAGCACACCCCAGCACATCCCAGCACACCCCAGCACATGCCAGCACATCCCATCACACCCCAGAACATCCCAGCACATCCCAGCACACCCCAGCATATGCCAGCACATGCCAGAACATGCCAGCACATGCCAGCACATCCCAGCACATGCCAGAACATCCCAGCACATGCCAGCACATGCCAGCACGTGCCAGCACATGCCAGCACATGCCAGCACATCCCAGCAGCTTCACAACAAAAACACGTCAGACAAGCAGGACGGAAGTGCGCCCCCTCACTCGTCATCGATGTGACCATGCACAGAGGTCGTCAATCTCTTGTAAACTTGTTCGTGCTTTCTGTAGGCACACTTCACTCCTGGTGAAGCCACGCATGACAAGGCGCTGGGGAAGGCAGGCCCTTTGTTGTTGTCGAGGGAGCAAGGGGACACATCCGGCCGCCATTTCCTGTGACCTGGGGACGTTGTTAGAAGGGACTTTCAGTTTCAGCGGAACGGTGCGGACTTCCATGGGCACGGGAAGTTGCCAGTGTCTCTTGCCCCCGTCTCGGTCTCGGTCTATCAGGCGATATCATGATCCGCCCGGGATGGTGGTGTGTGTATGTATGTGTGACAAGGTGCACTTGTGTGCCACCATGACCAATCACTAGTTTTGTTCTTTCAGTGTTAGTTTACAATCAATGCATTTTTTTCTTCTGACGTCATTCATGACATCATTAGACTGACCATGGGGTTCGGGTCTGCCATCGTGCTTTTTGTTCTCGTATAGATTGACCCCCTAAATCAAAGGCCATCTGTGTTCGGGATTTGTGTGGACTGTCCTCTCCTGCCTTTATGATTTTAAGGCGCTCAGACAATGTCAACACTGTACGTTTGCCTGTAACTTTTGCTTTGCTGTGCGGGTCCGCCATTTTGCAAGTTCGAGTCGCTATGGAAGGAAAATTATTCTCACCACAATTTGGTGACTTGTGTCTACTTTCGTGTTCTTGCTGTGCGGGTCCGCCAATTTGCAAGTTCGAGTCGCTATGGAAGGGAAATTACTCTCACCACACTTTGGTGACTTGGGTCTACTTTCGTGTTCTTACAACCGGTCTTGCAACAACACATTTGTGCTGCTCGGGACCAGAGATTTGCTTTCATACAACCGGACTTTTATACATCCGATTTTCATACAACCGGAAAATTCTAAGTAATAACAAAGAGTAGCTTCTGCCGGGACCCTGCCTGCCCCTTTCATACATCCAGACTTTCATACATCCGGTGTTTTATACATCCGGTCTATACTGTAGTTAGTAACAATAAATTTTAAGAAATTGTGAACGCTGTTTCCTATCATTTAAGAACCTTCACCTTCCTTTCCTTCTCCCCGCCCTTCATCTACTCTTCCCCGATCATCATCACCAAAATACCCCACCCCTTCCCCAACAGACACTATTTCATTACATATGTATGTATGTATTTATATGTGTGTGTGTGTGTTTGTGTGTGTGTTTGTATGTGTGTATGTGTGTGTGTGTTTATGTGTGTGTGTGTGCACGGGTGAATGTAAGTGCGCGCGCGCATGTAAATGTGTGCGTGTGTGTGTATGTGTGTGCGTGTGTGTGTGTGTGTGTGTGTGTGTGTGTGTGTGTGTGTGTGTGTGTGTGTGTGTGTGTGTGTGTGTTTATGTGTGGGCGATGTGTTTTGTGTGCAGGACCACCGTTCTACTTTCTATGGAAATAATCAGCGCTGCCGTCTGCTCTTTTTTGGGGGGAAGGCTGGGGTCGGGGTGGGGGGCACTTGTTGTCGTGTCTTTCGTGAACGGCACAGCCAAAGAGAGCTCTGTGCTTCGTTTCCTTGAATTCCTGTCCGCAGGAGCAGCCTGCCCTGGACACGTGACAGGCCGTCTCCAGCGAGGCTGTGCCTGGGGAGGAGACACCTGGAAGCTGGCTGTGCCTGGGGAGGAGAAGACACCTGGAAGCTGGCTGTGCCTGGGGAGGAGAAGACACCTAGAAGCTGGCTGTGCCTGGGGAGGAGACACCTGGAAGCTGGCTGTGCCTGGGGAGAAGAAGACACCTAGAAGCTGGCTGTGCCTGGGGAGGAGACACCTGGAAGCTGGCTGTGCCTGGGGAGGAGACACCTGGAAGCTGGCTGTGCCTGGGGAGAAGGAGACACCTGGAAGCTGGCTGTGCCTGGGGAGGAGACACCTGGAAGCTGGCTGTGCCTGGGGAGCAGAAGACACCTGGAAGCTGGCTGTGCCTGGGGAGGAGAAGACACCTAGAAGCTGGCTGTGCCTGGGGAGGAGAAGACACCTAGAAGCTGGCTGTGCCTGGGGAGGAGAAGACACCTGGAAGCTGGCTGTGCCTGGGGAGCAGAAGACACCTGGAAGCTGGCTGTGCCTGGGGAGGAGAAGACACCTGGAAGCTGGCTGTGCCTGGGGAGCAGAAGACACCTGGAAGCTGGCTGTGCCTGGGGAGGAGAAGACACCTAGAAGCTGGCTGTGCCTGGGGAGGAGACACCTGGAAGCTGGCTGTGCCTGGGGAGGAGACACCTGGAAGCTGGCTGTGCCTGGGGAGGAGAAGACACCTGGAAGCTGGCTGTGCCTGGGGAGGAGAAGACACCTGGAAGCTGGCTGTGCCTGGGTAGGAGAAGACACCTAGAAGCTGGCTGTGCCTGGGGAGGAGAAGACACCTAGAAGCTGGCTGTGCCTGGGGAGAAGGAGACACCTGGAAGCTGGCTGTGCCTGGGGAGCAGAAGACACCTGGAAGCTGGCTGTGCCTGGGGAGCAGAAGACACCTGGAAGCTGGCTGTGCCTGGGGAGCAGAAGACACCTGGAAGCTGGCTGTGCCTGGGGAGGAGAAGACACCTAGAAGCTGGCTGTGCCTGGGGAGGAGACACCTGGAAGCTGGCTGTGCCTGGGGAGGAGGAGACACCTGGAAGCTGGCTGTGCCTGGGGAGAAGGAGACACCTGGAAGCTGGCTGTGCCTGGGGAGGAGGAGACACCTGGAAGCTGGCTGTGCCTGGGGAGCAGAAGACACCTGGAAGCTGGCTGTGCCTGGGGAGCAGAAGACACCTGGAAGCTGGCTGTGCCTGGGGAGGAGGAGACACCTAGAAGCTGGCTGTGCCTGGGTAGGAGAAGACACCTAGAAGCTGGCTGTGCCTGGGGAGGAGGAGACACCTGGAAGCTGGCTGTGCCTGGGGAGGAGGAGACACCTGGAAGCTGGCTGTGCCTGGGGAGGAGAAGACACCTGGAAGCTGGCTGTGCCTGGGAAGGAGGAGACACCTGGAAGCTGGCTGTGCCTGGGGAGGAGAAGACACCTGGAAGCTGGCTGTGCCTGGGGAGGAGAAGACACCTGGAAGCTGGCTGTGCCTGGGGAGGAGGAGACACCTGGAAGCTGGCTGTGCCTGGGGAGGAGGAGACACCTGGAAGCTGGCTGTGCCTGGGGAGGAGGAGACACCTGGAAGCTGGCTGTGCCTGGGGAGGAGGAGACACCTGGAAGCTGGCTGTGCCTGGGGAGGAGGAGACACCTAGAAGCTGGCTGTGCCTGGGGAGGAGGAGACACCTGGAAGCTGGCTGTGCCTGGGGAGGAGGAGACACCTGGAAGCTGGCTGTGCCTGGGGAGGAGGAGACACCTGGAAGCTGGCTGTGCCTGGGGAGGAGGAGACACCTGGAAGCTGGCTGTGCCTGGGGAGGAGAAGACACCTGGAAGCTGGCTGTGCCTGGGAAGGAGGAGACACCTGGAAGCTGGTTGTGCCTGGGGAGAAGGAGACACCTGGCTGTGCCTGGGGAGGAGAAGACACCTGGAAGCTGGTTGTGCCTGGGGAGAAGGAGACACCTGGAAGCTGGTTGTGCCTGGGGAGGAGGAGACACCTTGAAAGTGGTGGCTGCGTGTCTGTTGCTTGCGCTTCACCTCGTGGGAGGCCTGTCACACGTGAAGTGGTGGCTGCGTGTCTGCTTGCCTGTGTGCTTGCGCTGCACCACGTGGGAGGCCTGTCACGTGAAGTGGTGGCTGCGTGTCTGCTTGCCTGTGTGCTTGCGCTGCACCACGTGGGAGGCCTGTCACACGTGAAGTGGTGGCTGCGTGGCTGCGTGGACTCCTGATTGCTGCTGCTGTTGCTTGCGCTGCACCACGTGGGAGGCCTGTCACACGTGAAGTGGTGGCTGCGTGTCTGTGTGCTTGCGCTTCACCTCGTGGGAGGCCTGTCACACGTGAAGTGGTGGCTGCGTGTCTGTGTGCTTGCGCTGCACCTCGTGGGAGGCCTGTCACACGTGAAGTGGTGGCTGCGTGTCTGTGTGCTTGCGCTTCACCTCGTGGGAGGCCTGTCACACGTGAAGTGGTGGCTGCGTGTCTGTGTGCTGCGCTGCACCTCGTGTGGGAGGCCAGTCACACGTGAAGTGCTGGCTGCGTGTCTGTGTGCTTGCGCTGCACCTCGTGTGGGAGGCCTGTCACACGTGAAGTGCTGGCTGCGTGTCTGTGTGCTGCGCTGCACCTCGTGTGAGGCCGGTCACACGTGAAGTGCTGGCTGCGTGTCTGTGTGCTTGCGCTGCACCTCGTGTGGGAGGCCTGTCACACGTGAAGTGCTGGCTGCGTGTCTGTGTGCTTGCGCTTCACCTCATATTGTGTAAAGTTGGTTGATCAGTCATGCAACCGATAAAAATAGAGAAGACGTGACTGATAGCTCCATTGAGATGACTGTTAAAAAAGAATTACAGTATATTAAACAGTCAGCACAATCTTCTGAAATAGTCTTAATCGTTTTGGATTTGCACAGTAACAATTTTTTCTTAACCACAGAGTCTGTATTTTTCTACGCATTGAAAAATCATGCGTTTCTTTTCCGAAGTCTTTTGTTTCAGTCAGTACGGTTGTAAATCGCAACGACCAACGCCAACAATGTTGAACCCTTTCATGGCAACAATTGCAATCTTTCGAATTACAAGTCAGTGCGTCTGTTGTGAGGAAAGCTTTCGTGAACATTGTCCCATCGATCCGTGTACGTAAATGGTCGTGACTTCCGATGCTGCGTAGTTCAGTTTGTTTTCCCGCCTTGGAACCATGGAGCTTTGCCACTTGCTGACGTTGTCCAGCGCAGCCATTGTCACTGTTAGTGCAGGCACATTTTGAGTGGTTGGCGTCACCTATGACGACCAGAAAGACCTTGCATGTTGTCACAGGAGCGGGGGAGACTGGCCTATTGACGTGTACTCCCCGACCTATGCAAATGAGTGCAGACCTAACGGATGGATGGATGAATGGAGTTTTACGGCCTATCAGCCTTTGTAGGCTATCTGAGGCCATTATCATGAAAAAATCCATTAGAACTGTTTAGAATAAGAAGTCAAGTCACGATATTTCTAGTTATTCGCCTCTAACAAAACGCGTAGGGAGAGGCGGTGTGTCAATTCTTAAACCCCAACCCACAGGGCTTTGCAGACCTAACGGTGATGAATATGGAACAATACGATTTAGCAACTTACAGTGGTTACGTTTCCATCCTGACATCAAGTCATGGTTTACTTAATCCACTGCATTAGTTCTATTAATGATATGATTATGCATATCCTTATCACAGGCTAGTAAACTCGCATTTTCCGGCTTTATCTTTTCGCCTCCTTCATAAACATCTGCGAATGTTAATGTAAACATTTCTTGATTTGCTAGTGCCCCACAAAATTGTAAACTGCCCTCTTTAATGTTCACCCCGAACGGAAATAAAACAAAGGCATACACGACATCCTATAGACGTTAACAACACTACTGCAGGCCTGCCTTTTCAAACACACGTGCTGGTCATTCATGATGTCTGGATCTGCAGTCGGAACGGAAAAAATCGGCGGAGGCTCTGAGGATGAGAAACAAACAAAAAGATCTCTAATATGGCGCCCAAGCTTGTCGCACTCCCCATTACTCATGGCCTTCTAAATGGCTACTTCTGGAGTAAGCTGGGTTTCATCCGAGTACTCTTTGATACCCATTTGCCCTCAGATCCAAAGCCCTGACGTTAACGAGAGATATCAGAAAAGAGGAGCCGGTTTTGCAGAGTTCAGCATTTGACCTGGTCAGCAGAAAAGGTCTATTCACACTGCTGCAGAAGATCGGATGTCCCCCAAAGCTCCTGAAAATGGTCATGTCCTTCCATCTCAGACCCCTTTCCAATCAGAAGCGGCGTGAAACAGGGCTGTGTGCTTGCCCCTACCCTCTTCGGCATCTTCTTCTCCTTGCTACTGTCCTACGCCTTCAGACAGTCTGAGGATGGTGTGTACATCCATACCAGAAGTGATGGAGGCCTCTTCAACCTAGCCCGCCTCCGTGCAAAGACCAAAGTGCAAAGGGTCCTGATCAGAGAGCTGTTGTTTGCTGATGATGCTGCCCTGACTGCGCACACAGAGGAGGCGCTGCAGCGTCTCATCAACTGCTTTGCCCAGGCATGCAAAGAATTCGCTCTGACCATCAGCATCAAGAAGACCGAAGTCATGGGTCAGGATGTCAGTACCGCTCCCAGCATCTCCATCGGCGATCACACCCTTATGGTGGTGGAGGAGTTTACATACCTGGGCTCCACCATCTCAAGCAACTTGTCTCTGGACGCCGAACTAAACAAGCGCATTGGCAAAGCCGCAACATCACTGGCCCGCCTCGGAAAGCGTGTCTGGGACAACTCCATGCTGACAACAAACACCAAGATGAAAGTCTACCAGGCCTGTGTTCTCAGCACGCTCCTTTACGGAAGCGAAGCGTGGACCCTGTATTCCCGCCAAGAACGCCGGCTCAACACCTTTCACATGCGTTGCCTCAGAAGGATCCTGGGCATCAGCTGGCAAGACCGCATCCCCAACAAGGACGTACTGGCGCAAGCAGGTATTCCCAGCATGTTCGCCATGCTCAGCCAGAGACGACTTAGATGGCTGGGCCACGTCAGGAGGATGGACCACGGCCGAATACCCAAAGATGTGCTGTACTGCGAGCTCGCCACGGGATCCAGACCTGCAGGAAGACCTCTCCTCCGCTACAAGGACGTTTGTAAACGTGACATGACGGCGGGAGGCATCAACCCAGCAGACTGGGAAACGGTGGCCGCTGACCGCAACAGCTGGAGACACGCCGTCAAGACTGGCATCCAGACCAGCGAGAGGAGGAGACGGGAGCAGTGGGAGGAGAGGAGAGAACGCAGACGACAGAGGATAGCGTCGGCATCTACAGTGCCACGCCAAGACTTCACTTGCGACAAGTGCAACAGAGCATGCGGCTCAAGGATCGGGCTCTACAGCCACAGAGCACGCTGCCGCTCAACCCCGGACTGACCAAACCTGGCGCACACTCCATGGTCTCACGAGACTGACGGATGCCAACAAGCTCAGGTGAACATGTCTAAGAGAAGTTTTGGAGGTCGACTCCTTTCAGCTTTGGAGATGATGAATGTCTTTATGAGACTCGCGAAAAACGAGAACAACTTTGCTTGAGCCGAAGAGTGCCGTCTGAGTGTAGTTTATCATTTAACAGAGTGTGTTTCCTTATACTAAATCGCAATATATGCACCCCATTGTTCCAGCTACGATAAAAACATGAATGTTAGGTTTACGTACAGGCCAATCTATCATGGTATGCTTAATCTGCTTCATAACCGAGTGCATGCTCATTGATGTAAATACTTTCGATATCAACAAAACTACAATAAAAACGTTGACAAAAAACTTGAGAGAAAAACCTCTCAGAGATTTGTTGAAAGAAATAGTGATAAAGCTGAGGTTGAAGAAGAGATATTAAACAGTGGAAGGGGATGGGAGAGAAAGTGTAAACAGTGGGAAAATCCGTTGTGCGGTCGGGCATGCGTCGGCCTGCAAGTGAGATATGAACGAAGACTTGAGTGAAAAGTGTAACACACGATATTATCACTCCAACAGCGTTCAATATCATCACATGGCACAGAACGTTCCGTAATGATGTTCTTTCCAACCATCTGGAAACGTTGCTCACCAGACTTGTCCACGTGTATCAGAGCAGTAAACTGTTACAATATTTACATTTGTCTTCTCGAAGAGGAGATGTGTGCTAAAAAGAAGAAACCGAATCCTATCATTATACCTTATCTACGAGGAACTTATACGCAGGGAAACCGTCCACCACAACCACTCTCCCCCACGCTGTCCCTTTTAACCCCCACGCATGGCACTGCGCTTTCAACATCCACGTAGCGCTGCTGCCTCTGTGTCTGCTGCAGCGAAGGGGGCAACGTTGGCGTTTTGGTCATCACGTGTCCATGCACATTCGGTACCGAAGCTAAACAGAAAAATATGGAGGGGAAGGGTGGAGGGGGTGGGGGTGGGGGGCTGCCACCGAGGGGTGGATAGGTGGGTGTGTCTCCGTCTGATAGCTCAACGCAGCACGCTGCACCTGGCTCCTGTCATCTCTCAAGCTCACCCGCCACCCACCATCGAAAATTGATCAGCGGGGCCAGAGAAGCGACGGGGAGGAGTCCCGGGGAGCGCCAGCAGTGCTTGCTACGGTTTCAGTCTTCAGGGATGGCGGGCATTTCTGGCGTGGCGACCGGAGCCGCCCCTCTCCCTCCGCCGCACGACAAACACGAGCTGCACGTGCTGCTGACGTCACGGGGGCTCATTTCGCGCGCGCCCCCTGTCCGCGCGTGTCTGGGGTCGGGGGACAGGCCACCCCCCGCCCAGCTCGCCCGCCCTGTCCCTATTTGAGATGGGGTTGTAGGGGCTTGGGGCTCCCGACCCCACAGGAAACCTGGGTGTCAGAATCGGATCTCGCCGCCTCAGCCCGACCCCCTCGACACCCATTCCCCAAGCTGCTGGTCGATACAAGCAGGGAGGTAGGGGCTGGTGTGGTGGGGATGATGAGAGGAGGGGGGAGGGGCGGGGAGGGATTGGAGAGGGGGAGGGGGATAAGCCAAAGGAGATGTGAGATGGAGTTGGACGAAATAGGAGACAGAGACCAAATCGACATGGAGATAAGATGAATAATAGGATTGAGAGAGAGAGAGAGAGAGAGAGAGAGAGAGAGAGAGAGAGAGAGAGAGAGAGAGAGAGAGAGAGAGAGAGAGTGCAAGCACAAGACGACATTTACATAAAAAGGACTTAACATATGTATCATTTATACCAGTTATAGCAACGACTTCAAAATAGAGCGGAATGACAACTTTTGTTAGAATATGAAGATAAATCAGTTTGAATGGAAGTCGTAGGTAAACTCTGCGAGATTCATGCATCATAAAACACATGAGCGCAACACGATCCATGTTTTCGTTCTTGTAGATTATTGCAAGTGAACAGAACATAATAAAATAGCATATGTAATGTCTGTAAAAGTGATACAAATGTCTTTCTTTTTTTCCCATGCATCCCCAAGAAGGTTGTACACTTACTTGGATAAAGCACATCGGGGGAATATCCAGAATAAGAAACTAGTCAACAAAACGGGATCGTGTTCAAACAGCGTATGTGAAGGAAGGAAACACGATAATTCTCACAGTTTGGAACGGACTGAGGGTTTGGCACTATCTATCCATCCAGACTAATGTATACGGAAAGTATGTGGGTGGAAAATGCTGGAGTACAAATCTAGCTTAAGACACTTTTATTTTTCAGTACAAGAATCTTCCACACGAACATTCCTATTACTTGATCAGGCTTGCAACCATTTTCGTGCAGATTCGTCTGTATATATCAATGATTCAGCAAATTTAAAGTAATATTCTTCCAACCTGTGGAACTTAAATTATAAAAAAAGAAGAAATTGATGAAACCGCTGTACACATTCGTATTAAATCTGTAGAGTTTTTAAATGCGGGATGACGTTGCACTCAAAGGCCTCCCGAGCTGCTCTGTCAGTCATGTGTGAAGGGGACAGCGTCGTCCATTGTTTGCGGTGTTCTCAAATGAAGGATTTATTCACTGAGGACAGACACAAAAGCACTGTAAGAGGAAAAGTGTAAACGTCAAAACGGAAAAGCGGTTAAAGCAGGAGGAGCTAGCGAGTGAGGAATGCATGCTTTGGATGTCGAGTTTTGCTTCCCTTTTCATGCTAAGAAAAGATCAACCGTGGTTTGATAAACCGAGAAGCTCTGTTCTGAACTGAATCCAAACCTTTTTGTAGGAGAACAAGTAAGATATTTGTGGCGTAATGTTGTCACGGTGACTTTTTTTTCATCAAAACAGATAAATTTTGTTTTTCCTAAGTAATTAATAAGTCTCTGTATCAGTATTCAATATGATAGAGAGCAGTAAACATTTCCTGACAATCCCTCTGTCAAAACCGCATTGTCACAAAGGAACACAACAAGTCTTCAATGAGTGTTTCCAACATAATTTCCGACAGAGAAATGTATGTAATTATTTTAAAAGCAGAGTTCTCACCTGGCATAATTTGTCAACCTCGAGAATCCCCTGTAAGGTTATAGGTCAGAATACTCACGGCATCTTCCTCCACACTTTTTCAAAGGCGAGTGACTAGATAAATGGGGACTTGATGCTCTTATTCTAACCACTTCTAGTGATTGTGTGACCAACGGCCTTACATAGCCTTCATAGGCTGATTGGCCGTAAGACCTCATTCATTCATTCATTCATTCATTCATTCATTCATTCATTCATTCATTCATTCATTCATTCATTCATTCATTCATTCATCAATCATAGTTTCATTCATTCATTCATTCATCCATCCATTCAGTCATTCATTCATTCATTCATTCATTCATCCATCCATTCATTCATTCATCAATCATAGTTTCATTCATTCATTCATTCACCAGATCCCTTACCACGCACACTTTCTCACTCTCCAGAGTTGCAACTCAGCCTCTCTCCAAGACTTTTCAAAGTTATTTTCGTCGTTCTCTCTGGTCGCACGTAGCGTGGCGTTTACCCCTAGCCCTGCATGCGACCTGCTCCTAACAACGGCCACAAGCGTCTCCCTTTCAAATGGATCACGTCGCGACAGCACGGATTAAAGTTGTCGGGCCAAGTTTGCCCCACAGCGTCAAATGTTTAAGTTGTTCCGCCATTAGGCATAAATGAGTGCGGGCCAGAACAGAGGAGCCGGGGCACGAGGAGGTGGACCTTGTGTTGCCCTGCCTGTGTTTGACATCAGACGCTGAGCTGGGTCTACTGTTATCCTTAAGGCCTCCGCACACAAGGCAACCAAAGTCTCTTGCCATGTTGCTTGCAGCCGGTTGCTTGCCATGTGGCAGGCAATGCTGGAGGCTGAGCTCGCACACGCTTCCACTGTGACCTTTCACCTCTCGCCACGTTGCAAACACGTCGACCCGCGGACACATGGTTCTGCGTGTGACCTGCATTTCGAAATATAAAATGTAGAAGCTTTCACGGCCTATTGATGCATTCAACATACAGCTTTGATAAATTAATGCTGTTCATGGCTTACATTTTCTTTGGATGGGGTTTCTAGTGTCCCCAAATTCAGCGTTTTCTGTGCGAAGCGAAGACAAGTCCGCCATTAAATGTGCAATAGTTGCGAGAACACGAGAACGAGGCTCTTGGTGGATTCACAGAGAGTGGCTGGAGTGGCACGCCACTGCCCCCAAAACTAGAACAGGTTGAAACACGAGCAACTCAGTTGCTGGTGGCGTGGAAAGTTGCTTGGAATGCCAGTTGCTTTCAACCGACATCGCACACGAAGCAATGTATGGCAAGCAATCGAGTTGCCGGAGTGGAGTTGCCTCGTGTTTGACGTCAGACGCGGAGCTGGGTCTACTGTTATCCTTATCGACCGTCGCTGCTGTCCCCTCCCCCTGGGGAAAAAGGCAACAAGCGCGGCATGACAAATAGCGCGACTTTCCCTCCAAGCGCGCGATAGGCCACCGTATTGAAGGAAGTGTGTTATGTGCGGATATTTTATGTTATCGTGTGGTTGGTTTGCAGCTCAAATATTAACGCCTGCTCGTTGTTTTCCATCTGAAGGAAGACGGTGAATTCGAGAGAGACAATGCATAGGTATGAGGATTGTATTGGACAGTTATAATCGACCACAAAATGTCGAAATGAAGAGAAAAATTTTAAGTATGGGTAATGAGGATACAAAGATAGTCACAAGCAGCAAAATGGAGTTACACTTTTAATCTAACATCATCTGTCTGAGAATGGTAATAATATATACGGTACTTACAAACTATCACTTGTCGCTCAAACATACAACGTGTCTCAGAAGTACTTTGCGTTATATAATTTCCAAATGCAATGATTTGTCCCAAATGGCACAGTTTGGTTCAAAACGGATATTGCTCCTCTTGTTCTTTAACTGCAGTGAAAATTCATAATCGCTCCGATGTCTGCTTTATCTATTACGCCTCATCTCAGTAGTGCCAGGGCAGAGGCACTTTTTCTAAAAAAAAAAATCTGGAGACCTTCCACGTGCATGCCCTTGTCATGCACTATTAATCCAAAATTACCCATGCGTCCGAAGCAGACGAGACAATAATCTTACAGCGTGTTTGTTGTACAACAAGATAATGATCCGACTGACAAAGAGGCAGCCTGAAGACTTTCAATCCAAACAAATAGGCTGATGTTCCGTACCACCGCTTGACAGTCGCGCTATTTATCTTGATGCGCCTGAGACGAAGTTGAGTGTTATCATTCACCGAGGCGACATAGAATCAACTCTGGGCTTCTCTATGATCTGCCAAGGGTCAGAGACTTCAGTGTCAGCTGCTTGGCAAATCAACACAAAGGAGAAATCTCGTAGAGCAAGCGACGCAGATAAGTGCCGCCGCCAACCGCACACAAAACGTATCAAAACTATGGCGTGTTGACGGTAGCTGTATACGAATATTGAGACTACCAACAAGGCGATGGTTTGACGTACCCATCCAGATCAGGAAACACCAACGATCTCAGGAAACGCCTGGAGGAATTTGTTGACGCTCGGAGGTGACGATGTGTGGGGAGTATACTGAACCGTTTCCCGTCAGGTTGGCGCTCGGAGGTGACGATGTGTGGGGAGTATACTGAACCGTTTCCCTTCAGGTTGGCGCGTCGAGAAAATTGATTTCGACGTCAGGATCTTTATCCAGTGGAAACACAGGTTGCCACATGCGCGGGTGGGGCGTGAGGAGTGAAGTGGTCATTGATTTAGGGGAGAAGGAAACCCCACTTCTACATGAAAGACTACGTTAAAGAAAACAAGCTCAAAGGAAGGAATCGGGCCCGCCCCCCAACAAAATTACTACTACTAACACGTCCAAGTTTCGTCATTACATCTATCTGGCCATGGCTCCGAAATATGTTTAGGTACAAACCAGTACACTTTTTATAAAGAGTCACGGTAACTCAAAGAACTGTTGTACTTCTAAGTCAAGGTAAACAAGACAATCCTTTTATGGGTAGGGGTGGGTGGGGTGGGTTGGGGGGTTACTTAATCAATGCTTGCTGTCCTGAAAAGCCTCGTTTTCCAAATGTCTAAGCCACGTTGACCTCATCCCTCTGGACTTGTCGTAACACGGGATTTCATTTGTATGTTTGTTCATAATTATGTGAATTCCTTACGCGATTGCTCCAT
>JAWQFJ010028251.1:0-18822 GCA_034096865.1 Theodoxus fluviatilis | reverse complement strand
ATTTCACTTTTATTTCATCATCTGATAGATTATTCAATTGCCTTTCACTTTATTATATGCTGCAAGATACATGTTTGAGGTACTGATGAGGTACAATACAGCTCTGAATGATTAAAAAAAAATCCGTATGGAAAGAGTTCACTGACTTGTAGGCTGTGTCCGACGAAACACGTGGAAATTCCTGGAACAAGGTGGCCAACTCGCATTCACATTAATTCCACTTTCACAAAGGTTCACACCTTTGGGACGACTGTAGCAGCGGCTTTAGAGATGCGGGTGAGGGAGAGGGGGTGGGAAAAAGTGAAACAGGGGGGGGGGGGGGGGGTGTCAACGGGGGCACAAACGACGAAAACGTGAGTTTTGCTCTGACGACGACAAGGCGTAGAGACGCCTCGACGTTTCGTGATACCGGCGAGAGCGACGACCTCGGCTGGACCCTGGAGGGCAGAAACTTGCAATTGTGGAGCGGAAACTTGTTCCTTTGGACGCTGACTTCAAAACGGCGGGAAGCGGAGGACGCTCCCTCTTCAAAACGGCGTGGCGTGGGAGAAGAGCTTGCTCTGGACAGTGTGATGGTCTCCCGTGGTTGATGGTATTCCGCGCGCGCCTGGCGCAAAGAAAAGCTGGGACTTAGCCGGCGTGATGGACTGGCGAGGTTGGTGGTACTTCTGCGCGCGCGCCGAGCCTCTTGCGGTCGGGGTTTTTATACGCATAGCAATAATTCCTTAATCACTTGTGAGCATGTGGCCAATCACAACAATTCCTTCGTCACGTGTCCACCAAGCTTGCCATGACTGGACAGACGGACGGTGTCCCACGACCCAGTGACCTCATTAGGTCACGCAAGATCATCAAAGCAGCGAAACAGTCCACAGCAAACGCAATGGAAGTTACGGTGTCTCTAGTCACTCGCCTCTCATGTACCGTGTAGAGAGAGACTGTAGGCCAATTCTGAACTCAACCCTCGAACCCACAGTGGAGACTGATTGGCTGGCGAGCCACATCTCAACAACACTTTAACGTTACTATTTTTAACACGGTTGGCGGCAGCACTAATTTACATACTAGGTTAATAAGTACGAAGGGGGAAAGGGGGGTGGGGGGGTGGGGGGGTGTTGATCTCGTTACAGTGACAGTGTGTCTGACTCTGTGACTGTGTGTCTGTGTGTGTCTGACTCTGTGACTGTGTGTCTGTGTGTGTGTGACTGTGACTGTGTGTCTGTGTGAATGTGTGTCTGTGTAACTGTGTGACTGTGTGTCTGTGTGTCTCTGTGACTGTGTGTCTGTGTAACTGTGCTTCTTTGTGGCTGTGTGTGTGTGTGTGACTGTTTGTGTGACTGTGCGTATGTGTGACTGTGTGGCTGTGTGACTGTGTGTCTGTGTGACTATGTCTGTGTAACTGTGTGTCTTTGTGTCTGTGTGACTTTTTGACTGTGTGTCTGTGTGACTGTGTGTCTGTGTAACTGTGTGTATGTGTGTCTGTGTGACTGTGTGTATGTGTGTCTGTGTGTATGTGTGTCTGTGTGACTGTTTGTCTGTGCAACTGTGTGTCTGTGTGACTGTCTGTATGTGTGTCTGTTTGTCTGTGTGACTGTGCGTCTGTGTGACTGTGTGTCTTTGTGTCTGTGTGACTGTGTATGTGACTATTGATTGTGTCTTTGTGTCTGTGTGACTTGTGACAGTGTGTCTGTGTGACTGTGTGACTGCATGTCTGTGTGACTGTGTCTGTGTAACTGTGTCTGTGTGACTGTGTCTGTGTGTCTACCTTTCTACCTGCCTGTCTGCCTATCTACCTGCCTGCCTGCCTGTCTACCTGCCTGCATGCCTGTCTACCTGTATGCATGCCTGCCTGCATGTCTGCCTATTTGTCTACCTGCCTGCCTGCCTGTCTGCCTGCCTGCATGTCTGCCTGTCTGTCTACCTGCCTGCCTGCTTGCCTGCCTGCCTGCCTGCCTGTCTGTCTGTATGATTCCAGCAGAAGAGCGACCACTCTCACGACACACGGGGTAAAATTTGACAAACAGGGTTGAAAAGCTGAAGCGCGGATGCTGGCGGCGAGACACATAGCTGCTGTGGAGACTTTTCTCTAAAACTTCGCCTTTTCGTCAATACAGTGTGATGTGCTCAAGCACACCCTTCTAAACACAGAATGTCGGCACCAGCATGATCTTTTTCGTCTTCCAACCGCCAACAGCGCATACTGAGCGACATCTGCAGCGCCGCAGTAACACTAACAGGTCGGCGGCGCACTTGCCTTGGCAAGGCAGCCTCGCCAGGGGCAGATCACTCCCACAGCAGCCCGACACGAGGGAAAGCTCCTCCCCACGTAGTTTCGTTTTCTCTTCAACTGCCGCACGCAGTTGCGCCGCTGCTCTTCCACGTAACATCAAGTTTTCCTAAGTTTGTACTGGTCTGTCCTTGAACTTTCGAGGAAAGAGTTAGCTATGAACAGTTTTGGAGCTTACCAACTATTGTGCTCTGTAGAGCAATAGTGTTGATCGCGTGGTAGGAGTGTTTCCGTAAATAATCTTCCGGCCTCGGACAATGTTAGATTTCCGCAATAGTTTCTGTGTTATTGCATTTGTTTTTAAGACACTGATTGTGTGGATTCGCTACCACCTCAAAGCAAATAATTTTGATAGTCTGTCGCTCAGCATAGCACACAGACAGTATGTCGCTCAGCACAGCACACAGACAGTATGTCGCTCAGCATAGCACACAGACAGTCTATCGCTCAGCATAGCACACAGACAGTCTATCGCTCAGCACAGCACACAGTCTATCGCTCAGCATAACACACAGACAGTATGTCGCTCAGCATAGCACACAGACAGTCTGTCGCTCAGCACAGCACACAGACAGTATGTCGCTCAGCATAGCACACAGACAGTCTGTCGCTCAGCACAGCACACAGTCTATCGCTCAGCATAACACACAGACAGTATGTCGCTCAGCATAGCACACAGACAGTCTGTCGCTCAGCACAGCACACAGACAGTCTGTCGCTCAGCACAGCACACAGACAATCTGTCGCTCAGCATAACACACAGACAGTCTATCGCTCAGCATAGCACACAGACAGTATGTCGCTCAGCACAGCACACAGACAGTCTGTCGCTCAGCATAGCACATAGACAGTCTGTCGCTCAGCATAGCACACAGACAGTCTGTCGCTCAGCATAGCACACAGACAGTCTGTCGCTCAGCATAACACACAGACAGTCTATCGCTCAGCATAGCACACAGCCAGTTTGTCGCTCAGCACAGCACACAGACAGTCTGTCGCTCAGCACAGCACACAGACAGTCTGTCGCTCAGCATAGCACACAGACAGTCTGTCGCTCAGCATAGCACACAGACAGTCTGTCGCTCAGCATAGCACACAGACAGTCTGCCGCTCAGCATAGCACACAGACAGTCTGTCGCTCAGCACAGCACACAGACAGTCTGTCGCTCAGCATAGCACACAGACAGTCTGTCGCTCAGCATAGCACACAGACAGTCTGTCGCTCAGCATAGCACACAGACAGTCTGTCGCTCAGCATAGCACACAGACAGTCTGTCGCTCAGCATAGCACACAGACAGTCTGTCGCTCAGCATAGCACACAGACAGTCTGTCGCTCAGCACAGCACACAGACAGTCTGTCGCTCAGCATAGCACACAGACAGTCTGTCGCTCAGCATAGCACACAGACAGTCTGTCGCTCAGCATAGCACACAGACAGTCTGTCGCTCAGCACAGCACACAGATGTTGACCTATTCCATAGATCGTCGACAAAGAAACAGGAATAAGTTGTACATTATGATTCCTGTTTTTGACATACTTCTTGATGAATGGCGCTTGGCAAATATATTGTCTAAGGATCAGTTCATGTAAAATCAATGAGAATACAAAGTATGATAAGACCGTAAGATAAGTAGACTGCGCAGTATGACACTACAGTATAGAGAAGACAGAGAAGTGTTTCAGAGAAAATGAAAAGTGGAAAAAGGAATTCAACAGAACTGGATAAAGGACTGGAGATTAACAGGAGCATAAAAGGAGTCCAAAAGAGAGTTAAGGAATACTGAATGAAGAAAGCAAAACGGAGCGCGTATGGAACATTGAGAGCGAAGTGAGATAAGGATGTATGCAGAGAGGTGTGGGGACAATGATAGGATGATGTGTACAGAGTGTACAGCACAGTATTATGCCCTTGATCTACATGGAAAGAGTGTACAGCACAGTATTATGCCCTTGATCTACATGGAAAGAGTGTACAGCACAGTATTATGCCCTTGATCTACATGGAAAGAGTGTACAGCACAGTATTATGCCCTTGACCTACACGGAAAGAGTGTACAGCACAGTATTATGCCCTTGATCTACATGGAAAGAGTGTACAGCACAGTATTATGCCCTTGATCTACATGGAAAGAGTGTACAGCACAGTATTATGCCCTTGATCTACATGGAATGAGGGTAGTGTAGCACGAGAAGTTGTATTTGAGGAATGGTGAGGGAATCATGAGATAAATGTCACGATAAAAGACAGTGCAGTATGATAGGACTGCATGTTGAGTGGAGTGTGGAGTATGATAGGACTGTATGTAGAGTGGAGTGTGGAGTATGATAGGACTGTATGTTGAGTGGAGTATGGAGTATGATAGGACTATATGTAGAGTGGAGTATGATAGGACTATATGTAGAGTGGAGTATGATAGGACTATATGTAGAGTGGAGTATGATAGGACTGTATGTAGAGTGGAGTATGATAGGACTATATGTAGAGTGCAGTATGATAGGACTATATGTAGAGTGGAGTATGATAGGACTATATGTAGAGTGCAGTATGATAGGACTATATGTAGAGTGGAGTATGATAGGACTATATGTAGAGTGGAGTATGATAGGACTATATGTAGAGTGGAGTATGATAGGACTATATGTAGAGTGGAGTATGATAGGACTATATGTAGAGTGGAGTATGATAGGACTATATGTAGAGTGCAGTATGATAGGACTATATGTAGAGTGCAGTATGATAGGACTGTATGTAGAGTGCAGTATGATAGGACTATATGTAGAGTGCAGTATGATAGGACTATATGTAGAGTGCAGTATGATAGGACTATATGTAGAGTGCAGTATGATAGGACTATATGTAGAGTGCAGTATGATAGGACTATATGTAGAGTGCAGTATGATAGGACTATATGTAGAGTGCAGTATGATAGGACTTTATGTAGAGTGCAGTATGATAGGACTATATGTAGAGTGCAGTATGATAGGACTATATGTAGAGTGCAGTATGATAGGACTATATGTAGAGTGCAGTATGATAGGACTATATGTAGAGTGCAGTATGATAGGACTATATGTAGAGTGCAGTATGATAGGACTATATGTAGAGTGGAGTATGATAGGACTATATGTAGAGTGCAGTATGATAGGACTATATGTAGAGTGCAGTATGATAGGACTATATGTAGAGTGCAGTATGATAGGACTATATGTAGAGTGCAGTATGATAGGACTATATGTAGAGTGCAGTATGATAGGACTATATGTAGAGTGCAGTATGATAGGACTATATGTAGAGTGCAGTATGATAGGACTATATGTAGAGTGCAGTATGATAGGACTGTATGTAGAGTGGAGTATGATAGGACTATATGTAGAGTGCAGTATGATAGGACTATATGTAGAGTGCAGTATGATAGGACTATATGTAGAGTGCAGTATGATAGGACTATATGTAGAGTGCAGTATGATAGGACTATATGTAGAGTGCAGTATGATAGGACTATATGTAGAGTGCAGTATGATAGGACTATATGTAGAGTGCAGTATGATAGGACTATATGTAGAGTGCAGTATGATAGGACTATATGTAGAGTGCAGTATGATAGGACTATATGTAGAGTGCAGTATGATAGGACTGTATGTAGAGTGCAGTATGATAGGACTATATGTAGAGTGCAGTATGATAGGACTATATGTAGAGTGCAGTATGATAGGACTGTATGTAGAGTGCAGTATGATAGGACTATATGTAGAGTGCAGTATGATAGGACTATATGTAGAGTGCAGTATGATAGGACTATATGTAGAGTGCAGTATGATAGGACTATATGTAGAGTGCAGTATGATAGGACTATATGTAGAGTGCAGTATGATAGGACTATATGTAGAGTGCAGTATGATAGGACTATATGTAGAGTGCAGTATGATAGGACTATATGTAGAGTGCAGTATGATAGGACTATATGTAGAGTGCAGTATGATAGGACTATATGTAGAGTGCAGTATGATAGGACTATATGTAGAGTGCAGTATGATAGGACTTTATGTAGAGTGCAGTATGATAGGACTATATGTAGAGTGCAGTATGATAGGACTATATGTAGAGTGCAGTATGATAGGACTATATGTAGAGTGCAGTATGATAGGACTATATGTAGAGTGCAGTATGATAGGACTATATGTAGAGTGCAGTATGAGAGGACTATATGTAGAGTGCAGTATGATAGGACTATATGTAGAGTGCAGTATGATAGGACTATATGTAGAGTGCAGTATGATAGGACTTTATGTAGAGTGCAGTATGATAGGACTATATGTAGAGTGCAGTATGATAGGACTTTATGTAGAGTGCAGTATGATAGGACTATATGTAGAGTGCAGTATGATAGGACTATATGTAGAGTGCAGTATGATAGGACTATATGTAGAGTGCAGTATGATAGGACTATATGTAGAGTGCAGTATGATAGGACTATATGTAGAGTGCAGTATGATAGGACTGTATGTAGAGTGCAGTATGATAGGACTATATGTAGAGTGCAGTATGATAGGACTATATGTAGAGTGCAGTATGATAGGACTATATGTAGAGTGCAGTATGATAGGACTATATGTAGAGTGCAGTATGATAGGACTATATGTAGAGTGCAGTATGATAGGACTATATGTAGAGTGCAGTATGATAGGACTATATGTAGAGTGCAGTATGATAGGACTTTATGTAGAGTGCAGTATGATAGGACTATATGTAGAGTGCAGTATGATAGGACTATATGTAGAGTGCAGTATGATAGGACTATATGTAGAGTGCAGTATGATAGGACTATATGTAGAGTGCAGTATGATAGGACTATATGTAGAGTGCAGTATGATAGGACTATATGTAGAGTGCAGTATGATAGGACTATATGTAGAGTGCAGTATGATAGGACTATATGTAGAGTGCAGTATGATAGGACTATATGTAGAGTGCAGTATGATAGGACTATATGTAGAGTGCAGTATGATAGGACTATATGTAGAGTGCAGTATGATAGGACTATATGTAGAGTGCAGTATGATAGGACTATATGTAGAGTGCAGTATGATAGGACTATATGTAGAGTGCAGTATGATAGGACTATATGTAGAGTGCAGTATGATAGGACTATATGTAGAGTGCAGTATGATAGGACTATATGTAGAGTGCAGTATGATAGGACTATATGTAGAGTGCAGTATGATAGGACTATATGTAGAGTGCAGTATGATAGGACTATATGTAGAGTGCAGTATGATAGGACTATATGTAGAGTGCAGTATGATAGGACTATATGTAGAGTGCAGTATGATAGGACTATATGTAGAGTGCAGTATGATAGGACTGTATGTAGAGTGCAGTATGATAGGACTATATGTAGAGTGCAGTATGATAGGACTGTATGTAGAGTGCAGTATGATAGGACTATATGTAGAGTGCAGTATGATAGGACTATATGTAGAGTGCAGTATGATAGGACTATATGTAGAGTGCAGTATGATAGGACTATATGTAGAGTGCAGTATGATAGGACTATATGTAGAGTGCAGTATGATAGGACTATATGTAGAGTGCAGTATGATAGGACTATATGTAGAGTGCAGTATGATAGGACTATATGTAGAGTGCAGTATGATAGGACTATATGTAGAGTGCAGTATGATAGGACTATATGTAGAGTGCAGTATGATAGGACTATATGTAGAGTGCAGTATGATAGGACTATATGTAGAGTGCAGTATGATAGGACTATATGTAGAGTGCAGTATGATAGGACTATATGTAGAGTGCAGTATGATAGGACTATATGTAGAGTGCAGTATGATAGGACTATATGTAGAGTGCAGTATGATAGGACTATATGTAGAGTGCAGTATGATAGGACTATATGTAGAGTGCAGTATGATAGGACTTTATGTAGAGTGCAGTATGATAGGACTATATGTAGAGTGCAGTATGATAGGACTATATGTAGAGTGCAGTATGATAGGACTATATGTAGAGTGCAGTATGATAGGACTATATGTAGAGTGCAGTATGATAGTACTATATGTAGAGTGAAGAATGATAGGACTTTATGTAGAGTGCAGTATGATAGGACTATATGTAGAGTGCAGTATGATAGGACTATATGTAGAGTGCAGTATGATAGGACTATATGTAGAGTGCAGTATGATAGGACTATATGTAGAGTGCAGTATGATAGGACTATATGTAGAGTGCAGTATGATAGGACTATATGTAGAGTGCAGTATGATAGGACTGTATGTAGAGTGCAGTATGATAGGACTATATGTAGAGTGCAGTATGATAGGACTATATGTAGAGTGCAGTATGATAGGACTATATGTAGAGTGCAGTATGATAGGACTATATGTAGAGTGCAGTATGATAGGACTATATGTAGAGTGCAGTATGATAGGACTATATGTAGAGTGCAGTATGATAGGACTATATGTAGAGTGCAGTATGATAGGACTATATGTAGAGTGCAGTATGATAGGACTATATGTAGAGTGCAGTATGATAGGACTATATGTAGAGTGCAGTATGATAGGACTATATGTAGAGTGCAGTATGATAGGACTATATGTAGAGTGCAGTATGATAGGACTATATGTAGAGTGCAGTATGATAGGACTATATGTAGAGTGCAGTATGATAGGACTATATGTAGAGTGCAGTATGATAGGACTATATGTAGAGTGCAGTATGATAGGACTATATGTAGAGTGCAGTATGATAGGACTATATGTAGAGTGCAGTATGATAGGACTATATGTAGAGTGCAGTATGATAGGACTATATGTAGAGTGCAGTATGATAGGACTATATGTAGAGTGCAGTATGATAGGACTATATGTAGAGTGCAGTATGATAGGACTATATGTAGAGTGCAGTATGATAGGACTATATGTAGAGTGCAGTATGATAGGACTATATGTAGAGTGCAGTATGATAGGACTGTATGTAGAGTGCAGTATGATAGGACTATATGTAGAGTGCAGTATGATAGGACTATATGTAGAGTGCAGTATGATAGGACTATATGTAGAGTGCAGTATGATAGGACTATATGTAGAGTGCAGTATGATAGGACTATATGTAGAGTGCAGTATGATAGGACTATATGTAGAGTGCAGTATGATAGGACTATATGTAGAGTGCAGTATGATAGGACTATATGTAGAGTGCAGTATGATAGGACTATATGTAGAGTGCAGTATGATAGGACTATATGTAGAGTGCAGTATGATAGGACTATATGTAGAGTGCAGTATGATAGGACTATATGTAGAGTGCAGTATGATAGGACTATATGTAGAGTGCAGTATGATAGGACTATATGTAGAGTGCAGTATGATAGGACTATATGTAGAGTGCAGTATGATAGGACTTTATGTAGAGTGCAGTATGAGAGGACTATATGTAGAGTGCAGTATGATAGGACTATATGTAGAGTGCAGTATGATAGGACTTTATGTAGAGTGCAGTATGATAGGACTTTATGTAGAGTGCAGTATGATAGGACTATATGTAGAGTGCAGTATGATAGGACTATATGTAGAGTGCAGTATGATAGGACTATATGTAGAGTGCAGTATGATAGAACTATATGTAGAGTGCAGTATGATAGGACTATATGTAGAGTGCAGTATGATAGGACTATATGTAGAGTGCAGTATGATAGGACTATATGTAGAGTGCAGTATGATAGGACTTTATGTAGAGTGCAGTATGATAGGACTATATGTAGAGTGCAGTATGATAGGACTATATGTAGAGTGCAGTATGATAGGACTATATGTAGAGTGCAGTATGATAGGACTATATGTAGAGTGCAGTATGATAGGACTATATGTAGAGTGCAGTATGATAGGACTGTATGTAGAGTGCAGTATGATAGGACTATATGTAGAGTGCAGTATGATAGGACTGTATGTAGAGTGCAGTATGATAGGACTATATGTAGAGTGCAGTATGATAGGACTATATGTAGAGTGCAGTATGATAGGACTATATGTAGAGTGCAGTATGATAGGACTATATGTAGAGTGCAGTATGATAGGACTATATGTAGAGTGCAGTATGATAGGACTGTATGTAGAGTGCAGTATGATAGGACTATATGTAGAGTGCAGTATGATAGGACTATATGTAGAGTGCAGTATGATAGGACTATATGTAGAGTGCAGTATGATAGGACTATATGTAGAGTGCAGTATGATAGGACTATATGTAGAGTGCAGTATGATAGGACTATATGTAGAGTGCAGTATGATAGGACTATATGTAGAGTGCAGTATGATAGGACTATATGTAGAGTGCAGTATGATAGGACTATATGTAGAGTGCAGTATGATAGGACTATATGTAGAGTGCAGTATGATAGGACTATATGTAGAGTGCAGTATGATAGGACTATATGTAGAGTGCAGTATGATAGGACTATATGTAGAGTGCAGTATGATAGGACTATATGTAGAGTGCAGTATGATAGGACTATATGTAGAGTGCAGTATGATAGGACTATATGTAGAGTGCAGTATGATAGGACTATATGTAGAGTGCAGTATGATAGGACTATATGTAGAGTGCAGTATGATAGGACTATATGTAGAGTGCAGTATGATAGGACTATATGTAGAGTGCAGTATGATAGGACTATATGTAGAGTGCAGTATGATAGGACTATATGTAGAGTGCAGTATGATAGGACTATATGTAGAGTGCAGTATGATAGGACTATATGTAGAGTGCAGTATGATAGGACTGTATGTAGAGTGCAGTATGATAGGACTATATGTAGAGTGCAGTATGATAGGACTATATGTAGAGTGCAGTATGATAGGACTATATGTAGAGTGCAGTATGATAGGACTATATGTAGAGTGGAGTATGATAGGACTATATGTAGAGTGCAGTATGATAGGACTCTATGTAGAGTGCAGTATGATAGGACTATATGTAGAGTGCAGTATGATAGGACTATATGTAGAGTGCAGTATGATAGGACTATATGTAGAGTGCAGTATGATAGGACTATATGTAGAGTGCAGTATGATAGGACTATATGTAGAGTGCAGTATGATAGGACTATATGTAGAGTGCAGTATGATAGGACTATATGTAGAGTGCAGTATGATAGGACTATATGTAGAGTGCAGTATGATAGGACTGTATGTAGAGTGCAGTATGATAGGACTATATGTAGAGTGCAGTATGATAGGACTATATGTAGAGTGCAGTATGATAGGACTATATGTAGAGTGCAGTATGATAGGACTATATGTAGAGTGCAGTATGATAGGACTGTATGTAGAGTGCAGTATGATAGGACTATATGTAGAGTGCAGTATGATAGGACTATATGTAGAGTGCAGTATGATAGGACTATATGTAGAGTGCAGTATGATAGGACTATATGTAGAGTGCAGTATGATAGGACTATATGTAGAGTGCAGTATGATAGGACTATATGTAGAGTGCAGTATGATAGGACTATATGTAGAGTGCAGTATGATAGGACTATATGTAGAGTGCAGTATGATAGGACTATATGTAGAGTGCAGTATGATAGGACTATATGTAGAGTGCAGTATGATAGGACTATATGTAGAGTGCAGTATGATAGGACTATATGTAGAGTGCAGTATGATAGGACTATATGTAGAGTGCAGTATGATAGGACTATATGTAGAGTGCAGTATGATAGGACTATATGTAGAGTGCAGTATGATAGGACTATATGTAGAGTGCAGTATGATAGGACTATATGTAGAGTGGAGTATGATAGGACTATATGTAGAGTGCAGTATGATAGGACTATATGTAGAGTGCAGTATGATAGGACTATATGTAGAGTGCAGTATGATAGGACTATATGTAGAGTGCAGTATGATAGGACTATATGTAGAGTGCAGTATGATAGGACTATATGTAGAGTGCAGTATGATAGGACTATATGTAGAGTGCAGTATGATAGGACTATATGTAGAGTGCAGTATGATAGGACTGTATGTAGAGTGCAGTATGATAGGACTATATGTAGAGTGCAGTATGATAGGACTGTATGTAGAGTGCAGTATGATAGGACTATATGTAGAGTGCAGTATGATAGGACTATATGTAGAGTGGAGTATGATAGGACTATATGTAGAGTGCAGTATGATAGGACTGTATGTAGAGTGCAGTATGATAGGACTATATGTAGAGTGCAGTATGATAGGACTGTATGTAGAGTGCAGTATGATAGGACTGTATGTAGAGTGCAGTATGATAGGACTATATGTAGAGTGCAGTATGATAGGACTATATGTAGAGTGCAGTATGATAGGACTATATGTAGAGTGCAGTATGATAGGACTGTATGTAGAGTGCAGTATGATAGGACTGTATGTAGAGTGGAGTATGATAGGACTATATGTAGAGTGCAGTATGATAGGACTATATGTAGAGTGGAGTATGATAGGACTATATGTAGAGTGCAGTATGATAGGACTGTATGTAGAGTGCAGTATGATAGGACTGTATGTAGAGTGCAGTATGATAGGACTGTATGTAGAGTGCAGTATGATAGGACTATATGTAGAGTGGAGTATGATAGGACTATATGTAGAGTGCAGTATGATAGGACTGTATGTAGAGTGCAGTATGATAGGACTGTATGTAGAGTGCAGTATGATAGGACTGTATGTAGAGTGGAGTATGATAGGACTGTATGTAGAGTGGAGTATGATAGGACTATATGTAGAGTGGAGTATGATAGGACTGTATGTAGAGTGGAGTATGATAGGACTATATGTAGAGTGCAGTATGATAGGACTGTATGTAGAGTGGAGTATGATAGGACTGTATGTAGAGTGCAGTATGATAGGACTGTATGTAGAGTGGAGTATGATAGGACTGTATGTAGAGTGGAGTATGATAGGACTATATGTAGAGTGGAGTATGATAGGACTATATGTAGAGTGGAGTATGATAGGACTGTATGTAGAGTGCAGTATGATAGGACTGTATGTAGAGTGGAGTATGATAGGACTGTATGTAGAGTGCAGTATGATAGGACTGTATGTAGAGTGCAGTATGATAGGACTGTATGTAGAGTGGAGTATGATAGGACTGTATGTAGAGTGGAGTATGAGAGGACTATATGTAGAGTGGAGTATGAGAGGACTATATGTAGAGTGGAGTATGAGAGGACTTTATGTAGAGTGGAGTATGAGAGGACTTTATGTAGAGTGGAGTATGATAGGACTTTATGTAGAGTGGAGTATGATAGGACTTTATGTAGAGTGGAGTATGAGAGGACTATATGTAGAGTGGAGTATGAGAGGACTGTATGAAGAGTGGAGTAAGATAGGACTGTATGAAGAGTGGAGTAAGATAGGACTGTGTGAAGAGTGGAGTGCGAAGTATGATAGGACTGTATGAAGAGTGGAGTAAGATAGGACTGTGTGAAGAGTGGAGTATGATAGGACTGTGTGAAGAGTGGAGTGCGAAGTATGATAGGACTGTATGAAGAGTGGAGTATGATAGGACTGTATGAAGAGTGGAGTATGATAGGACTGTATGAAGAGTGGTGTATGATAGAACTGCATGAAGAGTGGAGTATGATAGGACTGTATGAAGAGTGGAGTAAGATAGGACTGTATGAAGCGTGGTGTATGATAGGACTGTATGAAGAGTGGAGTATGATAGGACTGTGTGAAGAGTGGAGTACGATATGACTGCATGAAGAGTGGAGTATGATAGGACTGTATGAAGAGTGGAGTAAGATAGGACTGAATGAAGAGTGGAGTAAGATAGGACTGTATGAAGAGTGGAGTAAGATAGGACTGTGTGAGAGTTGAGTGTGGAATATGCTAGGTCTATATGTAGAGTGGAGTGTGGAGTATAATAGGACTGTATGAAGAGCGGATGTGGAATATGATATGATTTATGAAGAGTGGAGTACGATAAGACTGTATGAAGAGTGGAGTAAGATAGGACTATATGAAGAGTGGAGTGTGGAGTATGATATGACTATATGTTGAGTGGAGTATGATAGGACTATATGTAGAGTGGAGTATGATAGGACTGCATGAAAAATGGAGTATGATAGAACTGTATGAAGAGTGGAGTAAGATAGGACTATATGAAAAGTGGAGTGTGGAGTATGATATGACTATATGTCGAGTGAAGTATGATAGGACTATATGTAGAGTGGTGTATGATAGAACTGCATGAAGAGTGGAGTATGATAGGACTGTATGAAGAGTGGAGTAAGATAGGACTGTATGAAGCGTGGTGTATGATAGGACTGTATGAAGAGTGGAGTATGATAGGACTGTATGAAGAGTGGAGTACGATATGACTGCATGAAGAGTGGAGTATAATAGGACTGTATGAAGAGTGGAAAGAGGACAATGATAGAATTGTATGAAGAGTGGAGTGCGAAGTATGTTAGGACTGTATGAAGAGTGGAGTAAGATAGGACTGTATGAAGAGTGGAGTGCGAAGTATGATAGGACTGTATGAAGAGTGGAGTATGATAGGACTGTATGAAGAGTGGAGTACGATATGACTGCATGAAGAGTGGAGTATGATAGAACTGTATGAAGAGTGGAGTATGATAGGACTGTATGAAGCGTGGTGTATGATAGGACTGTGTGAAGAGTGGAGTACGATATGACTGCATGAAGAGTGGAGTATGATAGGACGGTATGAAGAGTGGAGTATGATAGGACTGTATGAAGCGTGGTGTATGATAGGACCGTGTGAAGAGTGGAGTACGATATGACTGCATGAAGAGTGGAGCATGATAGGACTGTATGAAGAGTGGAGTATGATAGAACTATGAAGAGTGGAGTACGATATGACTGCATGAAGAGTGGAGTATGATAGGACTGTATGAAGAGTGGAGTATGATAGGACTGTATGAAGAGTGGTGTATGATAGAACTGCATGAATAGTGGAGTAAGATAGGACTGTATGAAGAGTGGAGTGCGAAGTATGATAGGACTATATGTCGAGTGGAGTACGATAGTACTGTATGAAGAGTGGAGTAAGAAAGGAATGTATGTAGAGTGGAGTGTAGAGTATAATAGGACTGTATAAAGAGTTGAGTGTGGAGTATGATAGGACTGTATGTAGACTGGAGTATGCTAGGACTGTATGAAGAGTGGAGTATGATAGGACTGAGTGCAGAGTGGAGTGTGGAGTATAAAGGACTGTATGTAGAATGGGGTGAGGAGTATGATAGGACTGTATGTAGAATGGAGTGTGGAGTAAGATAGTACTGTGTGTAGAGTTGAGTGTTGAGTATGATAGGACTGTGTGTAGATTTTGAGTGTGGAGTATCAAGGACTGTATGTAGAGTTGAGTGAGGAGTATGATAGGACTGTATGTAGAATGGAGTGTGGAGTATAAAGGACTGTATGTAGAGTGGAGTGTGGAGTATAAGGACTGTATGTAGAATGGAGTGTGAAGTATGATAAGGCTGTATGTAGAATGGAGTGTGGAGTATGATAAGGCTGTATGTAGAATGGAGTGTGGAGTATGCTAGGACTGTGTGTAGAGTTTGAGTGTGGAGTAAGATAGGACTCTGTGTAGAGTTTGAGTGAGGAGTAAGATAGTACTGTGTGTAGAGTTTGAGTGTGGAGTAAGATAGTACTGTGTGAGAGTTGAGTGTTGAGTATGCTAGGACTGTGTGTAGAGTTTGAGTGTGGAGTATAAAGGACTGTATGTAGAGTTGAGTGAGGAGTATGATAGGACTGTGTGTAGAGTTTGAGTGTGGAGTATAAAGGACTGTATGTAGAGTTGAGTGAGGAGTATGATAGGACTGTATGTAGAGTTGAGTGTGCAGTATGCTAGGACTGTGTGTAGAGTTTGAGTGTGGAGTTAGATGTGTGTAGAGTTTGAGTGTGGAGTAAGATAGTACTGTGTGAGAGTTGAGTGTGGAGTATGCTAGGACTGTGTGTAGAGTTTGAGTGTGGAGTAAGATAGGACTCTGTGTAGAGTTTGAGTGAGGAGTAAGATAGTACTGTGTGTAGAGTTTGAGTGTGGAGTAAGATAGGACTGTGTGTAGAGTTTGAGTGAGGAGTAAGATAGTACTGTGTGTAGAGTTTGAGTGTGGAGTAAGATAGTACTGTGTGTAGAGTTTGAGTGTGGAGTAAGATGGTACTGTGTGAGAGTTTGAGTGTGGAGTATGCTAGGACTGTGTGTAGAGTTTGAGTGTGGAGTAAGATAGGACTGTGTGTAGAGTTTGAGTGTGGAGTAAGATAGTACTGAGTGTAGAGTTTGAGTGTGGAGTAAGATAGGACTGTGTGTAGAGTTTGAGTGTGGAGTAAGATAGGAATGTGTGTAGAGTTTGAGTGTGGAGTAAGATGGTACTGTGTGAGAGTTGAGTGTGGAGTATGAAAGAGCTGTATGTACAGTGGAGTGTGGAGTAAGTCTGCATGAAGTGTGGAGACTGGAGAATGAGAGTACCGCAGAAAGAGTGGACTGTGGAGCTCCCCAAGACTTCATCATGCATGGAGAAGGCTGTATGAAAATTAATCACCATGTGTAAAGAGCGAAATATGAGGAAACTACATGAAGAGTGAGCACAATATAAGGCTATAAGGAGAGTGTGCAAAGATAGGAGATTACAGTGTTAGTTTCGCAAGAGAAGTGAGTGTGATACGCGTGCATGAAGTTAATGACTGTGGTATGAAAAGACTGCATGACGAGTGGACGACGGAATTCCATACGACTGCATGAAGAAAGGAGACTGGAGTTTGATGGACTGTGTGACGTGTGGAGTGCGGAATACTACAGGACTGCATGATGAAAGGAGATTGGAGTTTGATGGCCTGTGTGACGTGTGGAGTGTGGAATACAACAAGACTGCATGAAGAAAGGAGACTGGAGTTTGATGGACTGTGTGACATGTGAAGTGTGGAATACTACAGGACTGCATGAAGAAAGGAGACTGGAGTTTGATGGACTGTGTGACGTGTGGAGTGCGGAATACTACATGACTGCATGAGGATTAGCACTGCACAGAGTTTTGAAGAGAGAGAGAGAGAGAGTGGGAAATGTGTGGGTCAGTGGAATACTGCAGGACTGCATGAGGATTAGCACTGCACAGAGTTTTGAAGAGAGAGAGAGAGAGTGCAATGTGTGGGCCAGTGGAATACTGCAGGACTGCACGAAAACTGTGCAGCACGGACAGCAGTGAATAGAATGGGCAGCAGTGAAGATAATGGGCAGCAGTGAAGAGAATGGACAGCAGTGAAGAGAATGGACAGCAGTGAAGAGAATGGACAGCAGTGAAGAGAATGGACAGCAGTGAAGAGAATGGACAGCAGTGAAGAGAATGGACAGCAGTGAAGAGAATGGACAGCAGTGAAGCGAATGGACAGCAGTGAAAAGTATGGAAAGCAATGAAGAGAATGGACAGCAGTGAAGAGAATGGACAGCAGTGAAGAGTATGGACAGCAGTGAAGAGATTGGAAAGCAGTGAAGAGAATGGACAGCAGTGAAGAGTATGGAAAGCAATGAAGAGATTGGAAAGCAGTGAGGAGAATGAAAAGCAACGACGAGATTGGAAAGCAGTGAAGAGAAAGGAGTGTGGAAAATATAGTTTGGAGAGTGGAATACTACAGGACTGCAAAGAGACAGCGCACAGCCCGGGGCCTCTAGGAGACCCAATGAAGAGTGGGAGTGACAGCACTGGAGGATGAGCGGAAACAGAGGCTGGGCTGACTGACCTCCAGCAGGACGTCCCCTTTGTCTCTGTTCTTTTCTCGGAATTTCTGCGCCGCTCTGCGGTTTTGCTCTCGTCTTCTCTGCAGCTTGGCGATCTCATCTGGACGTGGCTGTGGAGGAGAGGTGACAACATCACTGAGCTGTTCTTCATGCTTTGATTTTACTGTTTCACAACGAGGTCAGCTTTACCCTTTCCGCCCCTTTTCACGACAGTTATATCTGATCGTCTTCATACTCACAGCTAATGATCATTATGTCGACCTTCGTTTCAAATCTGAATACTCATTCACCAGGCACCAGCGCAAAGATGTCTGTAGCTACGTATATGCATAGGCACGCACACGTGTACATGTACAGTTTCACACGCCTACACATAATCACAGACACGTGCATTGCTGTGCTTTTTAAACTTTTTTTAAAAATGGATTGCTGTTTTTTAATATTTTAACATGTGTAGCCAGATAAAATAAAATTAACATTATATGAGGTTATCCGAAGATGCGGCGATGATTTTTTGTAATCATTTATTGCAAATACGTGGCCGGATGTGGCTAGATTGTATGCTATGATAAAGAAACACAATTTTTTGCACGGGGCCACAGATCACGGTTGTTGGATGCCATTAGCAGATGGTTTCTCATGTTGTCTGCTCCTAACTTCCGGTCAGTGCGCTGACCGCGCTCAGCTTCTGGAGGGGGGTCTGGCAATTGCCAGCCCCAGTGCGTGAACGCACGCGCAGGAATCAGGTCATTCCTGAATTGTCCCAGGGAGAACTGGCATCA
>JAWQFJ010028250.1:35000-65000 GCA_034096865.1 Theodoxus fluviatilis | reverse complement strand
AGTCCTGACCTTTCCACTCTTGAAAAACCGCTGCAACTGTATCAGCTGTCCATTTCTCGTATAAACAGTTTATATGGTCGCAGGCAAGAAGAATATTTGTTCTTCCTGGGTGTTGGGACTGGTCAGGTGACTTGGTACAACGGAAAATGTCAGCGGGATCTGTCCTCTTCCATTGCACGGGACGACACGCAGGTAAATAAAAGTAGTAGAGGCACTGTTTTTATATAACGTCCTTCTCACCCATCTACTGGGTCTCTTTTCGAACCGCTTGCACTTTACCCCTGGCTACTGGGTCTCGTTGACCAACGGGCACCTGACGTTAAACCACAAGGCAGACTGGTCGAAAGGGCTATAGTCAGGTACCTAGCACTCACACTACTTCATCCCTGTGGAAAGTCCAACCTGATGCTGCTCATGGTCGCATACCACTACTCTGCTTTCACCGCGCTAAAGTGCTAAAGTGTGACATACAAGCTTTCACCGCGCTAAAGTGCTAAAGTGTGACATACAAGCTTTCACCGCGCTAAAGTGCTAAAGTGTGACATACAAGCTTTCACCGCGCTAAAGTGCTAAAGTGTGACATACAAGCTTTCACCGCGCTAAAGTGCTAAAGTGTGACATACAAGCTTTCACCGCGCTAAAGTGCTAAAGTGTGACATACAAGCTTTCACCGCGCTAAAGTGCTAAAGTGTGACATACAAGCTTTCACCGCGCTAAAGTGCTAAAGTGTGACATACAAGCTTTCACCGCGCTAAAGTGCTAAAGTGTGACATACAAGCTTTCACCGCGCTAAAGTGCTAAAGTGTGACATACAAGCTTTCACCGCGCTAAAGTGCTAAAGTGTGACATACAAGCTTTCACCGCGCTAAAGTGCTAAAGTGTGACATACAAGCTTTCACCGCGCTAAAGTGCTAAAGTGTGACATACAAGCTTTCACCGCGCTAAAGTGCTAAAGTGTGACATACAAGCTTTCACCGCGCTAAAGTGCTAAAGTGTGACATACAAGCTTTCACCGCGCTAAAGTGCTAAAGTGTGACATACAAGCTTTCACCGCGCTAAAGTGCTAAAGTGTGACATACAAGCTTTCACCGCGCTAAAGTGCTAAAGTGTGACATACAAGCTTTCACCGCGCTAAAGTGCTAAAGTGTGACATACAAGCTTTCACCGCGCTAAAGTGCTAAAGTGTGACATACAAGCTTTCACCGCGCTAAAGTGCTAAAGTGTGACATACAAGCTTTCACCGCGCTAAAGTGCTAAAGTGTGACATACAAGCTTTCACCGCGCTAAAGTGCTAAAGTGTGACATACAAGCTTTCACCGCGCTAAAGTGCTAAAGTGTGACATACAAGCTTTCACCGCGCTAAAGTGCTAAAGTGTGACATACAAGCTTTCACCGCGCTAAAGTGCTAAAGTGTGACATACAAGCTTTCACCGCGCTAAAGTGCTAAAGTGTGACATACAAGCTTTCACCGCGCTAAAGTGCTAAAGTGTGACATACAAGCTTTCACCGCGCTAAAGTGCTAAAGTGTGACATACAAGCTTTCACCGCGCTAAAGTGCTAAAGTGTGACATACAAGCTTTCACCGCGCTAAAGTGCTAAAGTGTGACATACAAGCTTTCACCGCGCTAAAGTGCTAAAGTGTGACATACAAGCTTTCACCGCGCTAAAGTGCTAAAGTGTGACATACAAGCTTTCACCGCGCTAAAGTGCTAAAGTGTGACATACAAGCTTTCACCGCGCTAAAGTGCTAAAGTGTGACATACAAGCTTTCACCGCGCTAAAGTGCTAAAGTGTGACATACAAGCTTTCACCGCGCTAAAGTGCTAAAGTGTGACATACAAGCTTTCACCGCGCTAAAGTGCTAAAGTGTGACATACAAGCTTTCACCGCGCTAAAGTGCTAAAGTGTGACATACAAGCTTTCACCGCGCTAAAGTGCTAAAGTGTGACATACAAGCTTTCACCGCGCTAAAGTGCTAAAGTGTGACATACAAGCTTTCACCGCGCTAAAGTGCTAAAGTGTGACATACAAGCTTTCACCGCGCTGAAGTGCTAAAGTGTGACATACAAGCTTTCACCGCGCTGAAGTGCTAAAGTGTGACATACAAGCTTTCACCGCGCTAAAGTGCTAAAGTGTGCCATTGTTGTCCTCACAGGTACCCAGTTTTACTCCTGGTCATAGAAGAGTGAAGCGCCTTGCTCATGGTTAAGACACTGGGAACCTCGCAGCTTCGAACGCCGCACCCACACGCCTCAAACGAGAGAGAGAGAGAGAGAGAGAGAGAGAGAGAGAGAGAGAGAGAGAGAGAGAGAGAGAGAGAGAGAGAGAGAGAGAGAGAGAGATTGATTAAACTTTATTTTTCAAGGCAAATGCATGACTTAGGCATAACTGCCTATTTTACATCCAGCCCTTGTTAAAACAAGAAAACAAACAAATCCCATCCCATTACTCACCCATACCCACACACCCACCCTCTATCCCACGCAAAATTCACACAATAACACAGGTTACAATCAATTCAAGGTAACGAAATACCACGTTGAAAATAACCACAAAGTGAATTTAAAACATAATGAAAGTATCCAGGATGACTGCATAAGAAAAGTGTGTAAGAGAAAGAGAGAGAGAGAGAGAGAGAGAGAGAGGGAGAGAGAGAGCGAGAGAGAGAGAGAGATATTGTGTGTATGTGTGTTTTAGTGTGTCTCGGGGAAAGAGGGGGGGGGGGGGAGTGCGTGTCTGTGTGTCTGTGTGTCTGTGCAGATCAAACGCTCCATCCACTCAGCCACAGAGCATGCGTAGAGAGGAATGAGGGATCATCAAAACCGGGCTCTACTTCTAAAAATAGACTAGACTTTTTTTAAAGCACTCCCAGAGACTTGTTTCAATCATGACAGTTGCATGTAGAAAACACAAACATGTAGACTGGGTCTTCATAAAAAGACAATTTAATGCTCATATAAAAACATCCACAGACAGACAGACAGACACACCCATAGACAGACAGACAGACACACCCACAGACAGACAGACAGACACACCCACAGACAGACAGACAGACACACCCACAGACAGACACACCCACAGACAGACACACCCACAGACAGACACACCCACAGACAGACACACCCACAGACAGACAGACACACCCACAGACAGACAGACAGACACACCCACAGACAGTCAGACAGACACACCCATAGACAGACAGACAGACGGACGCACCCACAGACAGACAGACAGACGCACCCACAGACAGACAGACGCACCCACAGACAGACAGACAAACGCACCCACAGACAGACAGACAGACGCGCCCACAGACAGACAGACAGACAGACGCACCCAAACAGACGCACCCAGACAGACAGACAGAGAGACAGACAGACACACAGGCAGACAGACACACAGACAGACAGACAGACAGACAGACAGACAGACAGACAGACAGACAGACAGACAGACACACAGACAGACACACACACACACACGGACAGACACACGGACAGACACACGGACAGACACGGACAGACAGACACACAGACAGACATCCATAGACAGATAGACAGACAGACAGACACACCCAGACAGACAGACAGACAGACAGACAGACACACAGAGACAGACACACAGACAGACACGCAGACAGACACACACACACAGACAGACACACACGGACAGACGCACGGACAGACACACGGACAGACACACGGACAGACACACGGACAGGCACGCGGACAGACACACGGACAGACACACGGACAGACACACGGACAGACACACGGACAGACACACGGACAGACACACGGACAGACACACGGACAGACACACGGACAGACACACGGACAGACACACGGACAGACACACGGATAGACACGCGGACAGACACACGGACAGACACACGGACAGACACATGGACAGACACACGGACAGACACACGGACAGACACATGGACACACAGGCATATGTAATCACAGACAAAGAAACACACAAACACAAAGTTCAAAGCCAACCCGAAGCCTCTGCTGGGCTATTGATAGCCTTTTTTTTGGGAGGTGTAGATGGTCCAGCATGCTAAGGCATTGGGCTTTGCAGCGAGGCGCTGTGCCGTGGTTCAATCCCAGGGGCGGGAGAGATGGGAGAAAAGTTATGTTGATCGAGGAAATTTGCTGCGACCCTGTCTTGTCACTTTGTCTGGTATGAATGTGTGCATAATTGTGCATGAATGCATAGGTGAACATCGATTGATGCACCTGTTGGTTAAACGTCTTTACGTGCCAGCAAGAATGAAAGTTGTGATGTCTGTGGGATCTTCCCAGAAATCCATGGTGTTTAGTTTACGTCATAATAAAGAGATCCGGGCAGCCCACATCCCAGTGCTCTCCCCTTGTGCCCTCATGAGTTCAAAGCCAACCCGAGGCCTCTGATGGGCTATTGATAGCCTCTTTTTTGGGAGGTGTAGATGGTCCAGCATGCTAAGGCGTTGGGCTTTGCAGCGAGGCGCTGTGCCGTGGTTCAATCCCAGGGGCGGGAGAGATGGGAGAAAAGTTATGTTGACACAAACACAGATACGCAGACAAAAACACAAACACATAGACAGACAGACACATACACACAGACACACAGACAGACAAAAACACAGTCAGGCACATAGACACACAGACACACACAAACACACACACATGAATGCACAAACACAGACAAAAACACAGACACATTGACAAAAACACAGACAGCTACACAGATGAAACAGAACACAAAAACAGTTCACTTTCACGATTAGATATTTTCACTGACTTTGTTACACTGGCATTTTGCCATTCTTGAAGGGGAAAGGAGAGCTGGGAAAATCTGAATGCTTGGTCAATGATCTTTTGTGTGTCTTCTGTTTGTATAGTCAGTCAACCAGCCAACCAGCCAGCCAGCCAGCCAGCCAGCCAGCCAGCCAGCCAGCCAGCCAGCCAGCCAGCCAGCCAGCCAGCCAGCCAGTCAGGAGTTACTTTAAGTTGGGTTCGAAAATAAAAATAAGAGGTTACGCAAGTTACCACAAATGATTAAACAAGTCACAGGGAAGTTTAAATGCATGGGCAAATCGGCTTCACCAAAATTCGTCTATTGAATCACGTGACCATTGATTGAGTTGTCTCCCTTGAAGCCACGCACGTGAGTCTGTCCCTGGTGGATGGGCTGGGTCACGTGGGTCCGCCATTCTCACTGAAACAGCGTCTGAAAGCGGCGTCTCGCCTCGTTCAACTGCAAGCACTGGGGAGAGAGGGGGTGGGAGGAGTGGGTCGGTGGGGGGATAAAGCAGTCTGAACTAGCAACTGTGCTGACCTGTTCTGTAGTCAGCTGGGGAGGTAACACCAGCAAGAGAGATGCCGATACACTAAACACACTTATACAGGCGGTACAACACACATGTACAATTAAACAGCTTTAGACACATTCAGCCAGGTCAATCAAAATGGAGAGAGAGAGAGAGAGAGAGAGAGAGAGAGAAAGAGAGAAAGAGAGAGAGACAGAGACAGAGACAGAGACAAAGACAGAGAGAGACAGAGACAGAGAGAGATAGAGAGAGAGAGAAAGAGACAGAGAGAGAGAGACAGAGAGAGAGAGAGACAGAGAGAGACACACAGAGAGAGACAGAGAGAGAGAGACAGAGAGAGAGAGAAGACACGTAGCATCACGAGGAATGCAGATCACCCTCTCCTCACAGAGTTCCACTCCAGACTCGTGCCTTGCAGCTAATACCCCGCCCTCCAAAAACACAGCAAACAGATGCTATCGGTCTGTTATACCAGCTGCCATAGGCGTTTTAAAGACATCTATTCTAGAGGTTTATCACGATCTTTACCTCGGGCAATGCAACTGCTTGCCCTTGTTTACTCTTCACTCACCCTTTGTAACTGTTTGTCTTGCATTGGGCAGTTTCTGCTGTACCTCTTAAATGCGACCTTTAATTCCATTATTTTGCATAAATGAAATATAAATTTATGTTATGTTATATTATGTTGTATTAAGTTATGTTATGTTATGCTATTTCGTGCTGTGTTGTATTGTGTCATGTTGTGTTGTGTTTGTTATGTTATATTTATTGTTACGGGGTGAAAATAAAAGTTCCTACCTCACACATAAAAAGTTAAAACGGGTTCGAAAACACTCCGTTAACACAGGGTAAAATAAAATAAAAAGATGTGTATTCTAAAAACCACCAAGGGTGGCTGCCTCTGGTCAAAAGAGGAAATGAAAAACTTAAAACTCGTGTCTAGGGGGAGATTTAAAAGAAAGGGTGGCAGCCACTATCTCGAGCCGAGTAAAAATAAATACACGAACAAAGGGGAGACTTTTTATAAAATATATTCACCTTCACTAGAGTAAAAAAATGGCAAACCAACATTTACATACAGGTATCGATGAAATAACATACTCTAGTAAAATAACATTAATATCTCGATCCCTGTATAGAGCATTACACAGTTTCGCTCACCAGGCAGCAGATCGCCGCGTCTCGCAAAAAAAGAACGGTAAACAGCTAACAGCTGCACAGTCGGATGTGGCCGGGGTCATATCAGGTTTTGTCGCTGGCTTTAATACTCGAAAAACTCACATATATATATATATATATAAAGAAAAATGCTCACGGCTTTTCATTATAAAAAGGCAATCCTCGCTCCCGTGAACAAATGTTACAACTTGAATAAAAATTCACGCCAGAAACCTCGTGCAAATAAAGCATCTCAAGACTAACAGGATAAAGATAGAACACAGTTCAAAACACCCTGTCAACAGGGCAGAAAAAGGATAGTGCAAAAACGGAGTAAAACCAACACGGAAGACAGAACAGAGCGGCACAGAAGCGCAACAGAGAGAACAGTCCTCCACAACCACCAAAAGTCCACCGAAAACCAAAAAGGAGGTATGTACATCCGGCCTCCATAACATTTATCATGTCACGATATGTCGTGTAATGTTGTGTCATGTTATGTTATGATACATTCTGGTATGTTATGTTATGTTGTGTCTTTTTATGTTATCTTATGTTATATTGTAATAAGGTATGTTATATTTTATGCTAACTGTTGTAGTGTCAGCGTCTTCCTTGATACCTGCAGCCTGTTGTTGTTATCGTCGTAGTCACCAAGACCACCACCTCTTGCTGTAACTACCACTACCGCCATACTTACCACCACAACCCCACTGTAACCACCTCTTGCTGTAACAAGCACTACCGCCATACTAACCACCACANNNCCACCACAACCCCACTGTAACCACCTCTTGCTGTAACTACCACTACCGCCATACTTACCACCACAACCCCACTGTAACCACCTCTTGCTGTAACTACCACTACCGCCATACTTACCACCACAACCCCACTGTAACCACCTCTTGCTGTAACTACCACTACCGCCATACTTACCACCACAACCCCACTGTAACCACCTCTTGCTGTAACTACCACTACCGCCATACTTACCACCACAACCCCACTGTAACCACCTCTTGCTGTAACTACCACTACCGCCATACTTACCACCACAACCCCACTGTAACCACCTCTTGCTGTAACTACCACTACCGCCATACTTACCACCACAACCCCACTGTAACCACCTCTTGCTGTAACTACCACTACCGCCATACTTACCACCACAACCCCACTGTAACCACCTCTTGCTGTAACTACCACTACCGCCATACTTACCACCACAACCCCACTGTAACCACCTCTTGCTGTAACTACCACTACCGCCATACTTACCACCACAACCCCACTGTAACCACCTCTTGCTGTAACTACCACTACCGCCATACTTACCACCACAACCCCACTGTAACCACCTCTTGCTGTAACTACCACTACCGCCATACTTACCACCACAACCCCACTGTAACCACCTCTTGCTGTAACTACCACTACCGCCATACTTACCACCACAACCCCACTGTAACCACCTCTTGCTGTAACTACCACTACCGCCATACTTACCACCACAACCCCACTGTAACCACCTCTTGCTGTAACTACCACTACCGCCATACTTACCACCACAACCCCACTGTAACCACCTCTTGCTGTAACTACCACTACCGCCATACTTACCACCACAACCCCACTGTAACCACCTCTTGCTGTAACTACCACTACCGCCATACTTACCACCACAACCCCACTGTAACCACCTCTTGCTGTAACTACCACTACCGCCATACTTACCACCACAACCCCACTGTAACCACCTCTTGCTGTAACTACCACTACCGCCATACTTACCACCACAACCCCACTGTAACCACCTCTTGCTGTAACTACCACTACCGCCATACTTACCACCACAACCCCACTGTAACCACCTCTTGCTGTAACTACCACTACCGCCATACTTACCACCACAACCCCACTGTAACCACCTCTTGCTGTAACTACCACTACCGCCATACTTACCACCACAACCCCACTGTAACCACCTCTTGCTGTAACTACCACTACCGCCATACTTACCACCACAACCCCACTGTAACCACCTCTTGCTGTAACTACCACTACCGCCATACTTACCACCACAACCCCACTGTAACCACCTCTTGCTGTAACTACCACTACCGCCATACTTACCACCACAACCCCACTGTAACCACCTCTTGCTGTAACTACCACTACCGCCATACTTACCACCACAACCCCACTGTAACCACCTCTTGCTGTAACAAGCACTACCGCCATACTTACCACCACAACCCCACTGTAACCACCTCTTGCTGTAACTACCACTACCGCCATACTTACCACCACAACCCCACTGTAACCACCTCTTGCTGTAACTACCACTACCGCCATACTTACCACCACAACCCCACTGTAACCACCTCTTGCTGTAACTACCACTACCGCCATACTTACCACCACAACCCCACTGTAACCACCTCTTGCTGTAACTACCACTACCGCCATACTTACCACCACAACCCCACTGTAACCACCTCTTGCTGTAACAAGCACTACCGCCATACTTACCACCACAACCCCACTGTAACCACCTCTTGCTGTAACTACCACTACCGCCATACTTACCACCACAACCCCACTGTAACCACCTCTTGCTGTAACTACCACTACCGCCATACTTACCACCACAACCCCACTGTAACCACCTCTTGCTGTAACTACCACTACCGCCATACTTACCTCCACAACCCCACTGTAACCACCTCTTGCTGTAACTACCACTACCGCCATACTTACCACCACAACCCCACTGTAACCACCTCTTGCTGTAACTACCACTACCGCCATACTTACCACCACAACCCCACTGTAACCACCTCTTGCTGTAACTACCACTACCGCCATACTTACCACCACAACCCCACTGTAACCACCTCTTGCTGTAACTACCACTACCGCCATACTTACCACCACAACCCCACTGTAACCACCTCTTGCTGTAACTACCACTACCGCCATACTTACCACCACAACCCCACTGTAACCACCTCTTGCTGTAACTACCACTACCGCCATACTCACCACCACAACCCCACTGTAACCACCTCTTGCTGTAACTACCACTACCGCCATACTCACCACCACAACCCCACTGTAACCACCTCTTGCGGTAACTACCACTACCGCCATACTTACCACCACAACCCCACTGTAACCACCTCTTGCTCTAACTACCACTACCGCCATACTCACCACCACAACCCCACTGTAACCACCTCTTGCTGTAACTACCACTACCGCCATACTCACCACCACAACCCCACTGTAACCACCTCTTGCTGTAACTACCACTACCGCCATACTTACCACCACAACCCCACTGTAACCACCTCTTGCTGTAACTACCACTACCGCCATACTTACCACCACAACCCCACTGTAACCACCTCTTGCTGTAACTACCACTACCGCCATACTTACCACCACAACCCCACTGTAACCACCTCTTGCTGTGACTACCACTACCGCCATACTTACCACCACAACCCCACTGTAACCACCTCTTGCTGTAACTACCACTACCGCCATACTTACCACCACAACCCCCCTGTAACCACCTCTTGCTGTAACTACCACTACCGCCATACTTACCACCACAACCCCACTGTAACCACCTCTTGCTGTAACTACCACTACCGCCATACTTACCACCACAACCCCACTGTAACCACCTCTTGCTGTAACTACCACTACCGCCATACTTACCACCACAACCCCACTGTAACCACCTCTTGCTGTAACTACCACTACCGCCATACTTACCACCACAACCCCACTGTAACCACCTCTTGCTGTAACAAGCACTACCGCCATACTTACCACCACAACTCCACTGTAATCACCTCTTGCTGTAACTACCACTACCGCCATACTTACCACCACAACCCCACTGTAACCACCTCTTGCTGTATCTACCACTACCGCCATAATTACCACCACAACCCCACTGTAACCACCTCTTGCTGTAACTACCACTACCGCCATAATTACCACCACAACCCCACTGTAACCACCTCTTGCTGTAACTACCACTACCGCCATAATTACCACCACAACCCCACTGTAACCACCTCTTGCTGTAACTACCACTACCGCCATAATTACCACGACAACCCCACTGTAACCACCTCTTGCTGTAACTACCACTACCGCCATACTCACCACCACAACCCCACTGTAACCACCTCTTGCTGTAACTACCACTACCGCCTTACTTACCACCACAACCCCACTGTAACCACCTCTTGCTGTAACTACCACTACCGCCATACTCACCACCACAACCCCACTGTAACCACCTCTTGCTGTGACTACCACTACCGCCATACTTACCACCACAACCCCACTGTAACCACCTCTTGCTGTAACTACCACTACCGCCATACTTACCTCCACAACCCCACTGTAACCACCTCTTGCTGTAACTATCACTACCGCCATACTTACCACCACAACCCCAATGTAACCACCTCTTGCTGTAACTACCACTACCGCCATACTTACCTCCACAACCCCACTGTAACCACCTCTTGCTGTAACTACCACTACCGCCATACTTACCACCACAACCCCACTGTAACCACCTCTTGCTGTAACAAGCACTACCGCCATACTTACCACCACAACCCCACTGTAATCACCTCTTGCTGTAACTACCACTACCGCCATAATTACCACCACAACCCCACTGTAACCACCTCTTGCTGTATCTACCACTACCGCCATAATTACCACCACAACCCCACTGTAACCACCTCTTGCTGTAACTACCACTACCGCCATAATTACCACCACAACCCCACTGTAACCACCTCTTGCTGTAACTACCACTACCGCCATAATTACCACCACAACCCCACTGTAACCACCTCTTGCTGTAACTACCACTACCGCCATAATTACCACGACAACCCCACTGTAACCACCTCTTGCTGTAACTACCACTACCGCCATACTCACCACCACAACCCCACTGTAACCACCTCTTGCTGTAACTACCACTACCGCCTTACTTACCACCACAACCCCACTGTAACCACCTCTTGCTGTAACTACCACTACCGCCATACTCACCACCACAACCCCACTGTAACCACCTCTTGCTGTGACTACCACTACCGCCATACTTACCACCACAACCCCACTGTAACCACCTCTTGCTGTAACTACCACTACCGCCATACTTACCTCCACAACCCCACTGTAACCACCTCTTGCTGTAACTACCACTACCGCCATACTTACCACCACAACCCCACTGTAACCACCTCTTGCTGTAACTACCACTACCGCCATACTTACCTCCACAACCCCACTGTAACCACTTCTTGCTGTAACTACCACGACCGCCATACTTACCACCACAACCCCACTGTAACCACCTCTTGCTCTAACTACCACTACCGCCATACTTACCACCACAACCCCACTGTAACCACCTCTTGCTGTAACTACCACTACCGCCATACTTACCACCACAACCCCACTGTAACCACCTCTTGCTGTAACTACCACTACCGCCATACTTACCACCACAACCCCACTGTAACCACCTCTTGCTGTAACTACCACTACCGCCATACTTACCACCACAACCCCACTGTAACCACCTCTTGCTGTAACTACCACTACCGCCATACTTACCTCCACAACCCCACTGTAACCACCTCTTGCTGTAACTATCACTACCGCCATACTTACCTCCACAACCCCACTGTAACCACCTCTTGCTGTAACTACCACTACCGCCATACTTACCACCACAACCCCACTGTAACCACCTCTTGCTGTAACTACCACTACCGCCATACTTACCACCACAACCCCACTGTAACCACCTCTTGCTGTAACTACCACTACCGCCATACTTACCACCACAACCCCACTGTAACCACCTCTTGCTGTAACTACCACTACCGCCATACTCACCACCACAACCCCACTGTAACCACCTCTTGCTGTGACTACCACTACCGCCATACTTACCACCACAACCCCACTGTAACCACCTCTTGCTGTAACTACCACTACCGCCATACTTACCTCCACAACCCCACTGTAACCACCTCTTGCTGTAACTACCACTACCGCCATACTTACCACCACAACCCCACTGTAACCACCTCTTGCTGTAACTACCACTACCGCCATACTTACCTCCACAACCCCACTGTAACCACTTCTTGCTGTAACTACCACGACCGCCATACTTACCACCACAACCCCACTGTAACCACCTCTTGCTCTAACTACCACTACCGCCATACTTACCACCACAACCCCACTGTAACCACCTCTTGCTGTAACTACCACTACCGCCATACTTACCACCACAACCCCACTGTAACCACCTCTTGCTGTAACTACCACTACCGCCATACTTACCACCACAACCCCACTGTAACCACCTCTTGCTGTAACTACCACTACCGCCATACTTACCACCACAACCCCACTGTAACCACCTCTTGCTGTAACTACCACTACCGCCATACTTACCTCCACAACCCCACTGTAACCACCTCTTGCTGTAACTATCACTACCGCCATACTTACCTCCACAACCCCACTGTAACCACCTCTTGCTGTAACTACCACTACCGCCATACTTACCACCACAACCCCACTCTAACCACCTCTTGCTGTAACTACCACTACCGCCATACTTACCTCCACAACCCCACTGTAACCACCTCTTGCTGTAACTATCACTACCGCCATACTTACCACCACAACCCCACTGTAACCACCTCTTGCTGTAACTACCACTACCGCCATACTTACCTCCACAACCCCACTGTAACCACCTCTTGCTGTAACTACCACTACCGCCATACTTACCACCACAACCCCACTGTAACCACCTCTTGCTGTAACTACCACTACCGCCATACTTACCACCACAACCCCACTGTAACCACCTCTTGCTGTAACTACCACTACCGCCATACTTACCACCACAACCCCACTGTAACCACCTCTTGCTGTATCTACCACTACCGCCATAATTACCACCACAACCCCACTGTAACCACCTCTTGCTGTAACTACCACTACCGCCATACTTACCACCACAACCCCACTGTAACCACCTCTTGCTGTAACTACCACTACCGCCATACTCACCACCACAACCCCACTGTAACCACCTCTTGCTGTAACTACCACTACCGCCATACTTACCTCCACAACCCCACTGTAACCACCTCTTGCTGTAACTACCACTATCGCCATACTCACCACCACAACCCCACTGTAACCACCTCTTGCTGTAACTACCACTACCGCCATACTTACCACCACAACCCCACTGTAACCACCTCTTGCTGTAACTACCACTACCGCCATACTTACCTCCACAACCCCACTGTAACCACCTCTTGCTGTAACTATCACTACCGCCATACTTACCTCCACAACCCCACTGTAACCACCTCTTGCTGTAACTACCACTACCGCCATACTTACCACCACAACCCCACTGTAACCACCTCTTGCTCTAACTACCACTACCGCCATACTTACCACCACAACCCCACTGTAACCACCTCTTGCTGTAACTACCACTACCGCCATACTTACCACCACAACCCCACTGTAACCACCTCTTGCTGTAACTACCACTACCGCCATACTTACCTCCACAACCCCACTGTAACCACCTCTTGCTGTAACTACCACTACCGCCATACTTACCTCCACAACCCCACTGTAACCACCTCTTGCTGTAACTACCACTACCGCCATACTTACCACCACAACCCCACTGTAACCACCTCTTGCTGTAACTACCACTACCGCCATACTTACCTCCACAACCCCACTGTAACCACTTCTTGCTGTAACTACCACGACCGCCATACTTACCACCACAACCCCACTGTAACCACCTCTTGCTCTAACTACCACTACCGCCATACTTACCACCACAACCCCACTGTAACCACCTCTTGCTCTAACTACCACTACCGCCATACTTACCACCACAACCCCACTGTAACCACCTCTTGCTGTAACTACCACTACCGCCATACTTACCTCCACAACCCCACTGTAACCACCTCTTGCTGTAACTATCACTACCGCCATACTTACCTCCACAACCCCACTGTAACCACCTCTTGCTGTAACTACCACTACCGCCATACTTACCACCACAACCCCACTGTAACCACCTCTTGCTGTAACTACCACTACCGCCATACTTACCTCCACAACCCCACTGTAACCACCTCTTGCTGTAACTATCACTACCGCCATACTTACCACCACAACCCCACTGTAACCACCTCTTGCTGTAACTACCACTACCGCCATACTTACCTCCACAACCCCACTGTAACCACCTCTTGCTGTAACTACCACTACCGCCATACTTACCACCACAACCCCACTGTAACCACCTCTTGCTGTAACTACCACTACCGCCATACTTACCACCACAACCCCACTGTAACCACCTCTTGCTGTAACTACCACTACCGCCATACTTACCACCACAACCCCACTGTAACCACCTCTTGCTGTATCTACCACTACCGCCATAATTACCACCACAACCCCACTGTAACCACCTCTTGCTGTAACTACCACTACCGCCATACTTACCACCACAACCCCACTGTAACCACCTCTTGCTGTAACTACCACTACCGCCATACTCACCACCACAACCCCACTGTAACCACCTCTTGCTGTAACTACCACTACCGCCATACTTACCTCCACAACCCCACTGTAACCACCTCTTGCTGTAACTACCACTATCGCCATACTCACCACCACAACCCCACTGTAACCACCTCTTGCTGTAACTACCACTACCGCCATACTTACCACCACAACCCCACTGTAACCACCTCTTGCTGTAACTACCACTACCGCCATACTTACCACCACAACCCCACTGTAACCACCTCTTGCTGTAACTACCACTACCGCCATACTTACCACCACACGTATCGTTGTGACCATCCTCGTGGTTGCCGTCACAGTCGCTCATTTCTCAACTGCCAGGTGTACAGAGTCAACAGACTTCACCACTTTCTCAACTGCCAGGTGTACAGAGTCAACAGACTTCACCACTTTCTCAACTGCCAGGTGTACAGAGTCAACAGACTTCACCACTTTCTCAACTGCCAGGTGTACAGAGTCAACAGACTTCACCACTTTCTCAACTGCCAGGTGTACAGAGTCAACAGACTTTACCACTTTCTCAACTATGCAGCTACAGACCAGTTGTATCAGCGTGTCTGACATATGCTTTACGGAGTTACTTCCCCTTCCTCCTGTCTCCTTTTCGGCAAGGTCTATCAAGAAGTTGTAGAATCAAGAGAGTGGAGAGTTACTTCCCTTCTCTCACGTCTCGTTGTCGGGAGACACATCAGGCGAACGTACCAAGTGTCATTCAAGGTGAATGTTTATATCTACGCTAAATCATTCTCTGCCACAGCGGAAATGAAAATAAGAACAAAACTCATAAAGCCCTGAAGAGAGTACGTCTTCATAAACGACTGCATACAGGTAAAGGTGAAGATGCTGTCTTTACACTGTGACTTTTACTCCCATTGACGGATGCTCAAACCGCTCACATTTATACCCTTGTCATCAGGCTACCTTTTTTTCTCACTCCCAACACAATTTCCACTCCCTGGGGAGCATGCAATCAGGCTGCGGATGAACGCGCCAAAGATAGCTTTCACAATTTACCAGTTCAGCCCACACAGGTACCTGTTTTACTTCTGGGTGGGGAGAGGCAATGTGAGGAAGGCACCTTGCTCAAGGATGCATCTACAGGATCCGCACAACTTCGAACGCCCCACCCAAAAGCCGCAAGCGCCTATACGCCAAGCGCGCTGACCACTCGGTCACAATCCCCACAACAAGTTATATATCATCAGGTTGGCAAACAAAACCAAATAAGAGGCTTATGTGTGTGTTCCGCGCCGGACAGAGAGTATGCTCTTTGAAGTTTAGTTTCCACTCATTCAGCAGCGGCGCACATTTCTCTCACTTTTTCTCGTCACTCTGCGTATGCGTGTTGGCAGACAATTGTGTTCATGGTTACTGGATTGTTCTTTTCATAACTACGACACCTTTTCCAATCCCTGGGGAGCACGTCTGAGTTGACAGTCAAATTGCTCTAACTCATCCCTCACAGGTATCCAGTTTTACTCCTGGATGGGAAGAAGCAGCGTGAGTCAAGCACTCTGCTCGAGGTCGGAGCTCTGGGATCCACTGCTTCAGATGCCGAACCACCGAGCTGCAAGCTACAGATGCCGAACCACCGAGCTGCAAGCTACAGATGCCGAACCACCGACTTGCAAGCTACAGATGCCGAACCACCGAGCTGCAAGCTACAGATGGGCAAATGCACTAATCTCTGGACCGCAGTAAAAGCCACAGAAGAAGATTCCAGAGATGGCTTGCAAGCTACAGATGCCGAACCACCGAGCTGCAAGCTACAGATGCTGAATCACCGAGCTGCAAGCTACAGATGGGCAAATGCACTAATCTCTGGACCGCAGTAAAAGCCACAGAAGAAGATTCCAGAGATGGCTTGCAAGCTACAGATGCCAAACCACCGAGCTGCAAGCTACAGATGCTGAACCACCGAGCTGCAAGCTACACATGGTCAAATGCACTAATCGCTGGACCGCAGTGAAAGCCACAAAAGAAGATTCCAGAGATGGTTTTAGCACGCGAAAAACGTGCAGATGTCGCTCTTTCTACTCTGGAGGGGCTCCAGGCCAAATGTCAGGGCATTCGTCTGCAGGTAGAAGTCACGGCGTTTGAATCTGGGCAGATCCTAGAGTTGCAACCTTGGGCGAGGTGCTTCACTCACGCCACCTCACCTTACCCTGGGGTATTATTGAGTACTTGTGAGGTCAGGGATGGCATGCTGTACTGCAATTAACCCCTGTTAACTACGCTGCGCAAACACTGGATTGGAATACTCCTCACGGAGTGGAGGTGGTCCTTGTACCTGACTGCGTGCGTTCTATCTGTTTGTCACTGGTTGTCGTCAGGTGCCGGTAGATGATTGATTATAATTTTTGTTCAATGATCGCGCCTAAAGTATTAATAGACCCAGATATGGATGAGAAGTCGCCATAATAACACACAGCATTGTCTTAATATCGACAGTGACGGCTATCACTAGGAGCACTGTTAGGCAGATGTTCATCTTGACCAAAGAGCGAGAGTTGGGATACTATCCAGCACTCAGACTGCAGGCACATGTCTATTTGTGTTCCCATTACCTCAGCACGTCCTCGAAGTCCTGCACCCTCTTGCTCTGGTTGGACTCGTCCACCGTCAGCTCCGTCACCTACAGTGGTAGTCCCACCCTGACCAAGTCGGTGCTGCAGAGAGAGAGAGAGAGAGAGAGAGAGAGAGAGAGAGAGAGAAAGAGAGTGAGAGAGAGAGAGAGAGTGAGTGAGAGAGCGAACACACACACACACACACACGCACACACACACACAGAGATAGAGAGAGAACGAACGAACGAACGAAAGGTTTATTGTTCAGGCCACCGGCCTATTACAATTGGGTCCAAATTACTTAAACGAAAACAAAACGTCAGGGGTCGGGTGGGTGGGGTGGGGTGGGATCAAGACTTCAACAACAAGTCTTGTTGCGCGAGTAGCGAGAGCGAAAAAGTTCATCACTGTCCATCACGTCTGTTACCTCCTCTTGGAGCGCCAGGGCTGCTGCCGACGACGGGGTGGATGGGTACCGGTCGCTCCTTCCTCTCGCCTAGCTGGTGGAGTAGCCGCACCGAGACGGCTGTGCTGTGTACCAGACGACACACCTGCAGTGGAAGGGATCGGCGGCTGCGACGAAGCCTCGACGATTCCACGGTCGACAAGTGGGTCACTTGACACGGAAGTAGCGCAATCCTCTGCTTTTGCCTCTGCCTCGCGTTGCCACTTGTCTCGGAACGGCTGCATCACCCTGTCCACGATTTGTTGCATTCTAGCGGAACGCTCTGACTCCTCTGGCGCTGTATTTCCACTGACCGCTGACGAGGCTGTGCTTTTTCGGTTTGAGGCTGATGTGTCGTCCGATGACCCACTTTCGGTGCTTGCACACTTCTCAGCATGCTTTTCATGTGCTTTGCTTGGGTTTGGCGAGTATAGTGCAGTGGGCAAGGCGGACGACGAAACTGATGAAGTTTCTTGTAGAACGGACTCAGGACAAGCAGTGGAGGGACACAAACTGGACGAAGGTTGCTTACTAGCAAGGTCGGTGTTTCGATAATTGTTGCGTCTCTGCTGGTCTCTGCGCAGCTGGGCGGGAGGTTTTCTTCTCCAGCAATTTGTCGTTTGATTGGAGGAAGATGGCTGGCCAGCCTGGGACGTGAATCTGAGAACTACGACAGTAGCGTTCCTTTCACCAAATACTTTGAATGGAGATAGAGAGAGAGAGAGAGAGAGAGAGAGAGAGAGAGAGAGAGAGAGAGAGAGGAGAGGAGAGGAGAGAGAGAGAGAGAGAGAGAGAGAGGGGGGGGGGGGGCACACACAGATACTGTCGCGTCTCCTCTTTTCTTTTCTTCTTTTCTTTTCTTTTTTTGGGGAGGGGGGGGGGGGTCGATTGTGTGGTTTTGGCATTAGTTTTATTTCCCAATATTGTTCGAGCTGTTGTGCCCCTGGGGTGTAATTCATGAACATGGACTTTCGAGAGCACTAGTCTTGGACTTTAGAGTCTAGGACTACCGTGTAGTCTGGGACTAGTCTGGAACTAAGCGAGTCTACGATTCACGAACCCAGACTGGGTGTTGACTGGAAAGTCTGGGACTGATTGACCTAGTCTATGGGTTATTTTTACGTAAACTAAACACCATGGATTTCTGGGAAGATCCCACAGACATCACAACTTTCATTCTTGTTGGCACGTAAAGACGTTTAACCAACAGGTGCATCAATCGATGTTCACCTATGCATTCATGCACAATCATGCACACATTCATACCAGACAAAGTGACAAGACAGGGTCCAGCAATTTTTCCTCGATCAACATAACTTTTCTCCCATCTCTCCCGCCTCAGAGATGGGAGTTATGGGTTATTTTTAGAATGAGATGGAATTCGCGGGGATTCCGCCCAGTGCGCAAGCGCAAGGTGTACCACTTCAAACATCCTGTCAAAAATGTCAGCCACGATCGGTAGCAAAACCTCGAAGAAAAGCCCCGATTTCATGGAGCGGGAATTGGTAGCTATCATAAAAGCAGTGTCAGCAAGATACGGATACATTAACAGCAGCATACGCACAGCCCAAGCAAACAAAAGAAGACGGACAGCGTGGGAGGAGGTGACAAATGAAGTGCGAGCTGAGGCTGGAGTGTGTGTGTGTGTGTGTGTGTGTGTGTGTGTGTGTGTGTGTGTGTGTGTGTGTGTGTGTGTGTGTGTGTGTGTGTGTGTGACCGTTTATTAAGTTCATCAGCAAGAGGCAAACCAGCAGAAGATCAAGTTTTACAATATGGCAGGATTTCCAAGTGAGAACCATTGAAATTCAGTAAGGAAGGGATGGAACAAAAATCTGTCTTGATGAGGAAAAATATACACACACAGTGACACACACACACACACACACACACACACACACACACACACACACACACACACACACACACACACACACACACACACACACTCCAGCCTCAGCTCGCACTTTTCCCACCAAACTCGTGAAACCCTGGCGTACATCGTCACACATTTTCTCAGTTACCAAAAATAAAGCAATTTAATCTGAGCAGTGTTTTCATAACACAGATGCAATTTTAATGTATCGTTTTCATAGCATCAGACAACACTAGCATTGTACACAATGTCAACAGCAGGCAGGTTCGAGCGCAACAATGTATTTATAATCTTTCCTGGTGTCGCTGAGGTCCGCGCGTCAGCTATAAATAGAAGTGCGCGAAGCTTGGATGCTCGGCGTGTAGAATCGTCGACCTGCATTTCAATTTTAAAATGTAAGCGCTTTCACGACCTATTGATGCAATCAAATTCAGCTTTGATAATTTAATGCTGTTCATGGCTTACATTTTCTTTGGATGGGTTTCTAGTGTCCAAAAATACAGCGTTTTCTGTGCGAACTGTAGACAGGTCGGCCATTTAATTTCGCGGCAGTCTCGGACTTTGGTGTGTAGTCCAACAAATCCTTGGACCAGCGTAGTCAGCAGTTCAGTCCGAGACTGAACCAAAGTCCACGTTCATGAATTGTAGACTACGACAGTAGTCCGAGACCAGCGGCAGTAGTCTAAGACTAGTCTAAGACTATGCTGGTAGGCCACGTTCATGATTTACACCCCAGGTGTGTTTGCCATTGGACCACCTCCTCCCTTTCAGCCTGGCGAGGTCTACAAGCCCGAAGGAACCGTTACCACTGATAGGAGAAGGGATGAAGGTGGAGATGACTGGCTCCTCATTTTGGGAATACAGTGTACGTATACAAAGTCAGACTTGTTGATGTTGTCCATTTACAGACTTCTTATTTCTCGGAAAGACAATGTCGACTAAAGTTGTTGAGATACTTTTCACAATTGAGCCATAACAAAAACCCAAAATAATGTTGATGTATTTATTTTCTGTTTATAATACTCCATCTTGCAATCAATCCTGAAAGAATAAAAAAGACATATGGGATATTACAAAAACGGTCATCCTGCAACTGAAATTCTTTCTTTTTTATTTTCGTATCAGACAGAGGATTTCGGAACAGTGACACACTGCGAAACGATGTACGAACTGATCGAAGTAGCTTGCTGTGAGGAGTTTGTCTATGGAGGGAATCACGTGCTAGTTGATGAGAGAGCAATCAAATATACCTTTAGAACTACATGTACCGACAAGAACCAAGTTTTAGACTCCGTCTCCAACATGGGGAAAAATCCGTGTTCTACTCTGAATATGGCCTAGTTAAGCAGCTGTGAAGTTACCACGATGGGTAAGATACAATCTGTGTGTGTGCGTGTGTGTGTGTGTGTGTGTGTGTGTGTGTGTGTGTGTGTGTCATATTCGTTGTCAACATTTCTTATCATTCAAACACAGATTTGTAAATAATCATTTCGGTCTCACAAGCACACATGCACAAATACACATGCGCGCGAGCAGGCACGCATGCACACACGCAGGCAGGCAAGCAGACAGGCGGGCGGGCGGACGGACGGACGGACGGAAAGATAGACATACAGACAGACAGACATATAGACAGACATATAGACATACAGACAGACAGACTCACGGACAAACACACGGACAGACATATACACAGATAGACAGACAGACAAACACACAGACAGACACACTCACACATATACACACACAGACACACGGATAGACATACAGACACACGGACAGAAAGACAGACAGACACACAGACAGACACACGGACAGACATATACACATACACACACACACACACACACACACACACACACACAGACGGACGGACGGACGGATGGACGGACGGTCGGACGGACGGACGGTCGGACAGACGGACGGACAGACAGACAAACTGACAGCTTGGGAGGGAGGAAGGGAGGGTCGGAGGGAGAGAGGGAGGGAGGGAGGGGGGGGAGGGGGGGGGGAGGAAGGGGGGAGGGAGGATTAGGGAGGGAGAGAGAGAGAGAGAGAGAGAGAGAGAGAGAGAGAGAGAGAGAGAGAGAGAGAGAGAGAGAGAGAGAGAGAGATAAATGGGTGAGGGTTTTTTTTTTCGGGATGCCGGCGAGGAAAGGGGGACGCACATAAACAGACCAAATTTAATAAAAATCACCAAAACTTAACCATCTTTGCCAAACTTCTTCAAACCCATATAACCTTTTTTCCTTCAATCTCGTCTCAGCCCTCCTTTCATCTGACATCACTATCTCTCCTCGGTTTGGATATTAAAATGGATCCACAGCTTCTCTTTACGCGATTTGGAAAAAGCCGATAAGAGAAATTGAAACGTTTGCTCCAGTCAGCCCAAGCGAGTTTCGTGGTCAGTGGCCTCTTTAAGCCTACAAAGGGTGATAGGGCAAAATACTTCATTTATTCATTTGCTTATCCATTCATTCATTCACGTGTTCACTCGTTCATTTATTCATTCATGTATTCTTACCCCATTAACATGAATTCTGGTTTCTAAAGACTTGTAAAGTGTCAAAATCTACAGAGCAAACTCCAGCTTTAAATGATTTCCCCCCTCTACCATTTGAGTAGTGCCTCTCTTTTTATGTTTGACACGGGCGATGTGAAAATAGACCTCTCTTATCAGACACTATGGAGATAAAGTGTGGGATCCACGTGCGCAGACATCTGCTTTTTTCCCTTGCTCTAAAGACTTCTTCACTGGTTGTTCAGGAGGAGATAAGTAAGTACGAAGACAGACGCTAAGAGGCAGCTTCCGTGCATCACGAAGACGTTCACCCTTGAGTAGACCCAAGGATGACGTCGACAAGACTGAGCATGGTGATGGTGGTGGTGGCTGCAAGCCTAGTAGGCCTGACAGTCCCCAGTACGGCTGCACCCAGCCCGCTGACAAATGGCGACATGGAGGCAGGAACGGCACCCTGGGACTGCTCGAGCTGTTCCCTGTCTGTCTCCACCGACTGTCATGGCGGCAGTCACAGCATCAAGGTCCAGAACAGGTCCGCCTGACCCTTTCACTAAGTCACTCTTTTTTATTCCTTTGTATGTCCTCCTGCTACACCTCTTCCCTCTAATTTGTTCTGTTGGTACTCTTCCGTCATGATTGTCCTCCGTGCATCCTGGATCATTACCGTTAATCCCTTCCTCTTCCTTTCCTTGTCCTCGCTAGATTGTGTTCTACGACTGCACATTACTCTCCTAGTGGTCTTGCTCTTTCCCGCTACATCCATTCTGCACTGTTCTTGTTCTTCTACTGCTGCATTTGTAGCTGTTTCTGCGGGTTTCGCTCATTCCATCCCTGCTATATGCGATTCCCTTTTCACTATGCCTTCTGTTCCTCTTGCTGTTATCCAATCTTACTCTGTCAATGCAACCTAGAGGTCTGCTTTTCTTGCTGCTCGTATTTCTGCTTCAGATTTTCCTTCTCTCATCAATCTAGAGTAACAATCTATTGCCGTGTTTCTATCTCCCCTCCTATGCTAACATCAGTTTTCCGGTACATCCAGTCCTCCTCTTCTTCCTTGTGCTCCTCTCACTGCCTTTCTCGTGGTCAATCCTGTTTCTGCTTCCCTGCCTGAAAGGACTCACTTTTGGCTTCTTCTAGTTTATTGTTCAAGGCCTTAGTGCTGTGGTTATAGTCTTCGCCCACGGTAACTTGCAAGTAACGGTTACGGCGTTAAAAGCTACACACATCACTGAGTTGCACTCTCAGTCAAGGTTTTCTTTTTGCATTGCCTCTGCCCACCAAGGAGTAAAATGACTCCGGTGAGGGCAGACAAGTCAGGTAAAGGTGCGATCAGCCTTGGATGCGGCCATGATCCAAAATCAGGACGGAATATTCCATGAGGAGCGGAGATAATTCCGATTCCTGACTGTGCACACCATATCTGTCCCGATGTATTTGTCGTTGTCAATTGATTAGGGGATGTAGTGCAAAGCGGGTTTGAGTCACAGATATGCTGAAAAGTCGCTAAATAAAACCAACACTGGTAATCTTATCATGTTAGTGTCGGACTAAGTTTGAGCGCGCACATGAATATTCAGTACCGTGTCTAAATTCACGAATGTCCTTTCTTGCCACGAAGTCATTCGTGTGCTGTGTGTGTATGAGTCTAATGATCTTCCCAGCACTATGTCTAGACAAATATTAATAGCATCTAAAGTTATTGTAGTAGTAGCAGCAGTAGCTGTAAAAATAGTAGCAGTAATACTAGTAGTGGTGGTGGTAGAATTAGAAGTAGCAGCAGCAGCAGCAGAAGTCGTAGTCATAGTAGTACTAGTAATAGAACTGACTTTAATTTTAATGGTGGAGATGGAGAGTGTGACAATTGCTTTGTTGGTTTGTTCTTATGTTATTGTTATCATTATTGATAATGACGTCGACAACGATAATGATAATTATGATGATAACAACGGCGGCGATGACGGTGATGATGGTGATGGTGGAAATGACAGCGGTGGTAGTTTTGGTGGTAGCGGTGGCGGTGGCAGCGGCGGCCGCTGCGGCGGTGGTGGTGGTGGTGGCGGTGATCATTCAAATGCTAATATACAGGAAGCGTGTTTGGGGATTTTCATTTCTGGCTACTGTAGTCCATCCCCATATTAGCGGTGACTGTATTTGGTCGCGTCGAAGGTAGAAACCAGGAGTTTAAATGGGCAGCACGAGTGCTGATCTTTTGCGTCTGCCTATAAGCTTTCGCCACTTGACTGCACGTTGTTTGACAGGAAGCAGTACTGGTCGGGACCAGGTCAGACTGTCCACCTGATCCCGGGACACAAGATGTTCTTCCGTGGCTACGTCAAGCTCTTGAACAAGGATGCTGGAGTCTTGTACCACAGTGTCATTGTCAAGATGGACATGGGTGGGTAGAGGCCTACAAATTATACTTGTGTGTGTGTGTGCGTGTGTGTGTGTGTGTGTGTGTGTGTGTGTGTGTGTGTGTGTGTGTGCGTGCGTGTGTGTGTGTGTGTGTATGTGAGTGTGAGTGTGTGTGTATGTGTGTGTATGTGTGTGTGTGTATGTTTGCTGATGTGTATGTGTGTATGTATACATTCATAGATTATTATCATGACTGAGATATTCGAAAACCCATTTTAGGTTGTTAAAAGATGTGGGTGGTTTTAGGTAAAAGGATGCCAGCGGAAGTAATTTAAGCTTGAATTATTACCATAGAGGTAATCTATGAGAGACAGTTTGTATTGCATTGACTCTACAGGAAAAGTGGTAGAAACAGTTTTGTCAAAGAAATCAATAATGTCATTCAAACTTGCCAGTAGCGATGCTTGCCGATTGGTGCATGTTATCAACTGTTTACCAATCTGCTCCGGCCACGCGTCCAGGACTGACCAAGACATGCACATTACAGGGGGCCAGTACGTTACTGTGAGCACCACGCCACACATCCAACCCGGAGTCTGGTCAGAGATTGGAGCCGATTTCACCGTGCCGTCCTACAGTGAGTTTGCTGCATCGAGAGAGAACACCTGTGTGTGAAAAGCTCTTGTCTCTGCTCACAAACAAACACAAATTGGCATCCTTTTTAAAGCAATTGTTTACATGTGAGTGAGTCCTGGACTTGGTATCAAATGCCTATGACGTCGGACGTCACAGAAGATCACCCTTTGGAAGGCAATACACTTTGTGGATCGCACTCTTACCCGAAGATAAATTAGTCTTTGTGTGCAATGTAAATACCACTGAACACTCAAATCCCCTGTGTAAGTTAAAGTACAAGCATGTCAGGAGTGCACAACACTAGTTTTCACATTTAACAATTACCAATGGCAAAGTGAGATAGAGTGGGTCTATTCCTATCACCACCTCTCTGATGGACTCTGACTTTGGATAAAAGAAACGTGACGGCCTACCAGGCTGTGTAGGCTGTGTAAGATCATTGACCACAAAAATCATCAGCGATGAATGGCGAAAGAGCAAGTCATGATTTCCGCCGTTATTTACTTTTTACGAATCACTTAATGAGACGCAATGGGATTATTACTCCCAACCCAAAGGGAGATAGAGAAATATTATTTTTAAAAGTTATACATGACAAATGAACGACTCTGCAGCTGCTCTGAAGAGACGTGAGTAAACGACACGAACATAAGATTGCAAACTAACGATGTTCTTTCATGTACCTTTTATGTAGGCCTTGCTGCAGCGGGTGATCTGTCCTGTCTGGTAAGAGGTTATAGTGCGGCTGTTAAGAAAAGTCTCATGTCTTCGCATGTACTGTCTTTCCTCCATTCGTCCGTCCCTGCACTCTCTAAACAGACAACGGGACAGCCAGGGTATACATACAGCTGCATGGAGAGGGAGTGAACTACCTTCTGGATGATGTGGTCATAGAGGAAGTGCCCTCTCTGGGAAATCTCAAGACTTCCACGGACCAAAGCATTGAGCTTTACCGAAAACAGGACATCTTCATACAGTGAGTGATGGAGCCCCGACCTTTCTCTCCAATACTTGAACGTACCACGGGATATATGTATGACGGCATGAGGAAATCTTACTCTTGGTTTTAGAAGAGATTTGTGATATTTTGATATTATCATATTTTACACATTTTCCTGATATCAGAACAGTTTGTTTCGTGCAGATATCTTGTGCAGGACCAAAGTTATGACACATTTTAGTAATAAATATAACAGACCCACAAAACTAGAAAACGGAGGTATAGTATTTGCTTCATTTAGATTCAACGTCGCGATCGAAGATGAGCTAGACTAAACATTGAACAGCAAACAGACGCAGGTGCTTAAAAAAACAAGGGAGAAAATGGTTTACAGTGCATGTGGAACATTGTTACTATGATGCATTACCGATAAAAGCCATTAAAATGTAAAACTATCATGTTAGATCGAGTATACCCTTATCTCTCAAAATTACATCCAGCGACTCGCGTCGGGCCTTATAAGGACACCAAACATATTTCAACAAGATTCAAAATATACTAATGGTCCAAAGCCTACCGTATATAATGTCACTTCATGCCAGATAGCTTCTGGGAACAGGCACGAATGTTTCCCTATGTTTGGTGAAGCACTCCCGAACCCAAGTCAGGTCAGAACAGTCCCAGGGACGACATTGTCACTTGAGATTTTACCTGCAACTGACGTAACCCCTCTTCTATCCCACAAATGAAAAATATTAAATCAGTTTATGATTTTGCTCTTTCAGCTTGACTGGAACTGTTCCGAGCGATGATTTGTCTGTTAAGGTCAGTGTCCAGTTTTTTGTGTTTTGCATTATCTCTGGATTTTTCAAATACAAATAAACGAACTGTCAAATAAACACAAACATCAGCTCCATCACCACAAACTCATTCAGACCTCAAGTATTTTTTTAAAAAGCTTTGAAACACAATTTGTATTAATTTTTGTTTTATATGAAACACAATCGCCGAATGAATCACGAGAGTCGGTTGCGGAACGCTTGGTTGATGAATTGAAGAAAACGGTCTTGTTTCACTTCTGTCACAGCTGACGCAGACAAGCAGCTCCTTCCCCATCGGATCCGCAGTGAAGGCCCGCGACATCGTGGACCCCTCAAAGAAGGCTTACCAGGACTTCTTCTACAACAACTTTAACTGGGCCGTGCTGGAAAACGCCTTGAAATGGACACAGATGGAACATAATCAGGTGAAACTTGAAACTGGTTACAGCCTGACGAAAACTGGTTAGAATTCAATATTTTCAGAAGTAGCGATGAGCACTTCATACAGGCATGCCGTGCGTGCTCCCAAGTCCGACTATCTGAAGAAGTATTGCTCTTTCAGTTCCATAAAGTGCGCACAGACCTGTTTAGCGACGAGTTATCGTAAATATGTATGCATCCATGGGATTGATTTCTTTGGCATGTTAAAACAGTGGTTATTATCATTTTACTGCAAATGAATTATACAATGTGATTTACCGTTGAATAACATCAGGTCTTGCCAAGCACAGATATATGTTTGTGAAAGGAAAAAATTAACAGATTAGCTTCGATAAAATTGTTGAATACAAGTCACCTTTTGAAAATATTGTCAGACAAAAAAATAAGCAACGTTTTTTACCAAAGAAGATTGAAAAGAACATTTCATTACAAAGATGTTTCACAATGCGCAGCTGGGAACTTCAGCAGTCCGTGTATATATCTCCTCGCGAAGTTGTTCAGTATTTGTGTAATTTTGTGTTTGCCTGCTATCATGTGGACACACAGACATTATCAATACACAGAGGCGAGGGGTCGGTGTCAAACTACAAATTTCCGCAGGCCTGAAGGAGTTTGTTCTGTGAAAGCTAGCCTCTGTTAGTAACTTTGTCTGACTCGATTGGTCACCCTTCTCGTATTATCGATACACAGTCATAGCTAAAGGGAGATAAACCGAATCCAGACGTATGACATAACGAGATAACGAGGTGAAACAATACTTATAATATGTTCAACATGAAAATCTACAAGTGGTAAACGACAGAAACTGTGACCTTCCACCACAAAATTAGTTTTAACTCTGTTTGGATGATTGTTTCAGAGGTGTAGATAGTAGTTGTTGACATTTTCATTTCATCTGCTCCACAACTGATCCAATTATTCATCCTCCTCCTCCTCCTCCTCATCATCATCATCATCATCATTGTTTTGTCTTTTTTAAATGAAAGTTTTTATGAGGAATTTCACCCCCTGTCGCCACTGCGCATCAACCAGTGATCGGTTTGCCTCCTCGATAGGAAAGACAACGCAGGTGAAGCACCTTGCCCAAGGACGAAGCTCTCAGATCTGTGCAGCTTCGAACCCCGCACCCGCTGCAGGTCGGGGTCACTGACAACTCACCCGCAAAGCCCTGTGTTGTTATAAGGAAATTTCCTAATTTAACCGACTGGCTTGCTAAAAAGTGGTCTAAAGCACCAATCGTTTCCCGAATCGATTGAGAAAACCCCCCTAAATGTGTGTTTTTGATCATCATTTTTCCTTCTCCAGTAAAACGAATGCTTGTATCCTTTTATCTTATGAGAGTTGCCGTCTCATGAAAGAGAAGTTTTGGAGTCTCGTTGGTAGGACTGAAATAAATTCCAAAAGGTGGCTATATTTCACCGGACCATTGTGTAAAACTTGTAGAGAATTTAGCAAACCTGTAAACATCTTTTTCTTAAAGTGTCAGATGTAGAATATCACGCCTACAACAGTCTGTAACTCAACAACCGTTCGTCAGATTTTATAACACTTTTGACCAATAGAAAGAGCATTCAAAGCATTTTAACAATAGGGCATTAACTGAAAATTAACCAAAGATGAATTAAAATCCATTTCTTGCTGACTGACCTCAATAATTTTGGAAATGTTTTCAGTAGTTGTAAACAAACTCAACATCATTGCTGAAACACGTTATTTGGGTGGCGTAAGAAAGTACGTCTTGCCTTTACTTGTAAGCAACCTTTGCCAAAACAAACAAATCTAATAAACCTTCTTTCCTGCTTCTGCCGTGTTGTTTCACCTAATTTCATCTTGGGGTCCCTGGGCTTTTTGCAGTGAGTTTTTCTCCCCATTTTAGTTTGGTGTTGGGCTTTGTGGCAGAGTAGTCCGCTCACTTGATCTGCAGTCGCTTACTGCAAGTCGCTGCGGCGTTCGAAGAAGTAGAGATCCCACAGCTGTATTCTTGAGCAAGGTGCTTAACTCGCATTGATTCTCCCAACACAGTTGTAAAACGGGTACCTGTGAGAGTTGAACTGAAATGGTGTTGAAGTTATTATTAAAAAACTTTGGCGCTTTCATTCTCGGTCTATCGATGTGCTCCCCAGTGATATTAAAAGAAAAAAGATACACACACACAAACACACAAACACACAAACACACACACACACACAAACACACACACAC
>JAWQFJ010028250.1:27500-30000 GCA_034096865.1 Theodoxus fluviatilis | reverse complement strand
GCAAGCTGGACATAAGTAAGCATTATCAGCTCGCTCCGTAGCAAATCTGTATTTATGCGTGAACAGATCGCTGAATCCCATCCTAAAAAGAACATAAACATCTTGAAAAACCTTTTTAATCTAATATATACAAATATTTCTCTCTATTCAATTCTGTTTTAAAAGATCTGTACAGTTCATATCTACCACTCGTTGATATTGAAACTGTCCATACATTCCTGTATTCAGTGATAAGGCGATTTCTGAACTCGAGCAAGAACTCTGTCTCATTCCGCACATTCTGATTACGCCATACATCAGCAAAATCATATCTATACAATACTTCTTTTATTTTGTCAACCCAGTTTCCATTATTTCCCGAGATGAGCATCATCTTGTAAACTTTGTTAGGGTATCTAGTTGCCTCCATCCTAAGTACACGCAACCAGTACTTAATAGCCCGTAGAGAGAGAGAGAGAGAGAGAGAGAGAGAGAGAGAGAGAGAGAGAGAGACAGAGAGAGAGAGATCAGTTAACGACAATTGGATGCTGATGAAAGGGGAGGAGCTTGGATAATGACAATTATTGGCTGGTTTAAAGAAAGGAAGGGATTGTAAGATGACTGCCATTGGCTGTAAACTATATACTGTTTAGTACTGCGACGGGATTTGACGGGTGCGACACGATTCCACGGCAATGACATCGTGGAATCGTGTCGCGGCGACACGATTTCACGGCGACACGATTTCACGGCCAATCGTGTCGCTGCGACATGAATCCACGGCTTTCAGTATTAAATCATGTCGCCATAGAATCGTGTCGCTGTGACACGATTTCACTGCGACACGATTTCACGGCCAATCGTGTCGCTGCGACATGAATCCACGGCTTTCAGTATTAAATCATGTCGCCGTAGAATCGTGTCGCTGCGACACGATTTCACTGCGACACGATTTAATACAACACCTGCTCCAGTAGCCTGACCACGGGTTGCCTCAAGCAGTACCGGGTGCTACCTGGGTATGACTGTTGCAGATGGAAACTTTCCTCTCATGTTAGCCAACCTGCCTGGTGGACAGCTCTCTGTAGGGGCTGCGGTCTGTTCCATCCACTGAACATATTACGTGATTCAGTGGTAGAAATGGGAACTCCTACATCCGACACCCACCCCTTGTGCCTCGTCCGCCATAGCCAGTGGTATATGTATCTTACTCTTAACTGAGCTGCATCATAAATCTGTTCCAGCATCAAGGTCAGAGGCCACAACATTTTCTGGGGAGCGACCCAGTTCACCCCGACCTGGGTTCAGCAACTTTCAACCTCTGACCTTCGCAAGGCTATGGAGACTCGAGTGCAGGGGGTGGTGGGACACTTCAAGGGAAAGTAAGCAACCATTGTTTCCGTGACTTCGGAGAGCGCTAGTTATGCACCTGTTCAGCCATCTGTTCCGTCGCCATTACTCCATCTCGTCATCCCACCATAGGTTGAGGAAAGCAACAACTCTCCGCGTCTCCCTGCACGATTCGTAAAAGCGGTTTTCTTGACAAATCAAGATTGTACTTGCTTTTTTTTAAACCAGATTCTAGCTTGTTTCGTAGTTGGTGGCCTTACATTGCCTACAAAGGCTAACAGGACGCAACGATTTATTCACTAGTTCCGTGTCCCCGTGTTCTTTGTCAGGCGCGAATGCAACTTGCAACGGTACTCCGTGCTTGCTCAACACAGATTCTGACTACAAGACCAGTGTGTAGAGTGCTTCCTTGCAGGCGCTTAATTGCGGCTTGCAGTAGCGGTGTTCGAAGCTGCGAGAATACAACAGTTACATCTTTCAGCAAGGTCCTTAGCTGGCATTGCCTCTACCCAGCCAGGAGCAAAAGCGAGTACCTGTGAAGGCACGCTACAGTGCGCTCAGCCCGTGAGGCGACAATTACCTTGAATCTGCTAGGAATACTTTCCAGGGGTGGAGATAATGCTGGTACTTAACTGTAAGCGTCGTATCTATAGCTGTATTTATCATGAAGTGCCAGTAAAGAATCGGTGGTGGCCCATTCATTAGGAGATAAAGTGTTAACCTGATTGAGCCCAGTTTTGGGTGTTGCATTTGAAAATCAAATTTTTCTTATTGAGAGTGATGAATTTGATACATCAAGACTTCATATTCTTGGTTCCAGCTTTCTCCTGAAAACCTGTTGAGTAATCGAGACGCTGACTAGAAAGGCCTCCATATCATCTCTATGAGCCGAGTTTCAGCGCTTCAGGAAGCACTGCACGCGCTATCGATAGCTCAGTGCATATTGACAGCATCAAAACTTTCATATACACGGCGTGATCTTTGCATGTTCATCGTCTATGCATTCAAAGATTAGATTATATTCTTGGGCCTTTTTGTGTGCACATTTTTAAACGCGAGAACGCACTCCTGTTTGACATTTCGCGCCGCCATTGTTGTACGTAACTAAAGGAGATTGTGTTTGTCGAGTATATGATATAATGCGCATTTAGTATGTATAAGTAAATGTGTG
>JAWQFJ010028250.1:0-15000 GCA_034096865.1 Theodoxus fluviatilis | reverse complement strand
AACCTCTGTGATGTAATTGTAGAAAGGCGCGAACCAACTGTCCAATCAGTATGATGCAACAAACATGACATCAGATCTATTAAAATCGTCCAATGAAAATATCGACGCACACTCTGTGTTTAGATACTTATTGTGTTGGTGAGACAAACGTACCAAAGTTTTTTTTTCTCCAATTTTGCAACCAAGCCCTCCCAGATACCCGTATTACTCCTGGGTGAGATGAAGCCTTGTGTGTAAAGCATCTTGTTCAAAATTGCCGTTACATGACGCTGCTGAGGTTGTCTCACTTGAGAGTGTCTAGAAGTTACGTGCTGCAACATCCACTCACCTTCCGTGCTGTCAAGAGTAAACAGGACAACACAGAAAAGATAAATGCGGAGTTTGATTACAAGAATAACTTTAGTGACAATTAATAATGGGTAATAAATTTATTTTTGATTAACCAAACAAAAGCACAACACATTAATAGCATGGTTTAACCAGCCAGCCTTTTTACCGAATTTCACGTATCTGAGGATAGAGCACATTTCATAGTCTGAGGTGATAGGGCAACAGCATTGGTGAAATTTGGCGTCCACAGACCAAGCGATGGTCTCAACTTAATCCATACTAATGTTCAAGGCCTGGTTGATTTCCTAATAAATATCATTTGAGGTCTGGCTGGCTTCAATGTATTTACATGTCAACTATGAAGCACGCAAATGCAGAATATATTCTGGGGATTAAAATAATTCCACTCATAACAATGCACTCCAGGATTGGAGCAGCTTTGAACGTCGTACCCATCAGCCGCAAGCCAGTGCAACATCAGTTGCACTAACCACTTCGCCATTGAGCCCCTAACATGAGGGCTCATCTAATGTGAACAGGGCCATGGTGGACAAAAAGGAGAGTATTCAGGACGGCCAAGCGGCAAGGAACCAGGGTGGACACCAGTTTTTACATGAGTCCAAGTGACAGGAGAGCTTGCGTCAGGCAGGGTCGCTCACGTGCCTGTCATGTTCTCTCAAGTCCTGGGAACAATGAGGCGAGTTATATATAAAACATACGCCTCTCTGGGTAATGCTTTATAAGAATGACATCTTTTATAATTAGTATCTCTAGATACATGTTTATGCCTCATTGGAAAACACCAAAAATATTTCTAAATGTGCAAATGACCTTGTACTGGTTGAATTTCTACAATATTCTTGATCTCTCCTGATCAAAACATGCAAGACTGCACCCAAGGTCATTCAACTGTGCAGCCAATCTTGCAGGCGAAGATTTCACACCAAACTGGGCGATCTAGGCCTACTCCTCATTGAAGTAATTCTGGGCACATTTGAACTGTCATGTTGGGCTTCGATAACTCCATTGTCTGCTTTGTCTGGCGCGACACGTTAGCTGACAGCACCTGAAGTATGGGCAGATGTATCACCAGCACTAAGAGTCCCGCGTCCGACACTTGAACACAGCGTCGGTCTGTGAGTTTTTTCAGAGAGTCCTTCTTGCCCTTGAGAGCCTGAATTCCTCCGTCTGTGACGTCATCCATGTCCCTCAGACTGACCTCCTGGAGAGGGGCATCTCCTTCACCCAGGCACGTCAACGCCATGTCCTCCACATTGGAGAGGTCTTCCAAGGCGAGGTGTGCCAGTGAATTCATGCGGGCAACGGATTTAAAGGCTTTATGGCTTACATTTTGAGAGTCTTTCAGCTGCAGTTCTTGAGGTTGGGCAGACTGGCAAGTATGTACTGAAAGTGGGCATCGCCCCCCTCGAAGCAGTGCAGCAGTAGCTCCTCCAAGCGGAAATGAAGTATCCAAGCTGGACTCCCTAGTATTCCCGTCACTGTGGGAATGCTCAGGTGGAGTCTCCTCAGCTTAGGACAGCGCATGATCAAGCGCTGCCATCTCTTGTCACCAATGTCGGCCTGCCGCAGTACAAACTATTCCAGTCCGTGGATCTGCTACTACAACTACTTTGACTACTACTACTACTACTACTACTACTACTACTACTACTACTACTACTTACTACTACTTCTACTACAACTACTACTACAAACACTAGTACTACAAACACTACTACTACTACTACCACCACCACTACTACTACTACTGCTGCTGCTGCTGCTAATACTACTACTGATGATGGTGGATAATGGATGATGGATGATGGATGATGATGATGATGATGATGATGATGATGATGATGACGATAGCGACGATAATTATGATGATAATGATGATTGATGTGACTGATGATGATGATTAATGATTGATGATGATATTGATGATGATGATGCAGGTTAATGGTGATAATGATGGCAATGATGATGATGATGGTAATGATGTTGGTGATGGTGATAATGATTGTGATGATGATGGTTATGATGATGATGATGATGATGATTATGATGGTGATGGTGCTGATTATGGTGAAGGTGATAACGGTGATGATAAAGATGACAACGATGACGACGACGATGACGATGCTTAATTAGAGGACGCTAATGCCACACACTGTGTCCAGAAACAAAATTTTGTCACGTGACACATTTAAGGGCTCACTTGCAACATGTTTATAATTGTCGGAGACTAGTCTGCCCCGTCCTGCACTCCGCCAGTTCTTTATTTCTGCAGTTCGATGCAAAGCGCTCATATTAGGAAGGAAATGTTGACCCATATGCAAAGGAACCGTAAACAAATAACAGTATTACTTTCGAAGGAGTAAAAGTATGTCTTGTGGTCACATAAAGGAATTAATCACTCTTGTTTAAAGAAGTCAAGAAAGTGTTTTGAGGAAATACTTCGGTCACGTGGCATTATGCAAAACCTCGCGTGCGGCATTTTTATGTCTGGCCGTGTAGCGTGGAAAATAGTAACCCGTGGAAAACAGTAACGGAAGTCATCGCAGAGTTATCTGCGAGGGACGTGCTGAGAATTCCACTCTAAAAAGAGACGGCACCCGCCACTCCGCCTGACTGACTTGGCACGCCCGGGGAGTTATGCTAAGATCCGGCCGCGTAAATATATCTGCGTTTTGTGACAAACGTCTTTCTCGGCGGTACTGTACTCCATGCACCTTAACGGTGCGCGTGATTCGGGTGTAATCTTAAGCTAAACGACGTTTATTGGCGCTGCTGAAATGGTCGAAGTCGGAAACATTCGGAACGTCGTTTAGCTTAAGATTACACCCGAATCACGCGCACCGTTAAGGTGCATGGAGTACAGTACCGCCGAGCAAGACGTTTGTCACAAAACGCAGATATATTTACGCGGCCGGATCTTAGCACAACACCCCGGGCGTGCCAAGTCAGTCAACGGTCGCGTTTTATAAAACCAGACTACAAACAGACTACAGGGAGGTGACTCCCATATAATTTCCGGCAGGGGAGACGGCTTTACAGGGGGAAACACTTTTTTGAACGCTACATCATGTGTTAAACTACACAAATGCACCAAAACCTCGTAAAGCAACTAATGCGTCGTTTGTCGGAATATATTCCATGCGAAGAACAGGTGCAGGAGCGGTAAATTGCATAAAGCACGTCCCTCGCAGATAACTCTGCGATGACTTCCGTTACTGTTTTCCACGGGTTACTATTTTCCACGCTACAGGCCGACACTTGAAGATTTATTTTGAGCCGTGATTTTCTGTCTTTGCGGGTTCTTGTTCGAAGGAGTCTCGAAAGTGTTTATCGTTGTCAACACGACAGAGTTCAACGGTTACCGGTGTACCGAAGCACACAGCAGCTCACATTTTGATTTGAATAATGTAGCGACTGAACGATTTATTTATGTATTTTACATAAAGCTTTAAGAAAGCAATACTGCCGTAAGGTTATGGTTTCTTTGTATGCGCGCCAGTGATTCTGAAAATGAGTTTGGCATGCGAACTGGAGAAAAAGTACCGGACATATGCTTATGTTGCGGGAAGGTGGTCTGTTGCTTGCGCCAGGAAAGTAGAATCAGGACTCAGGCATGAGTTTTCTACAGGATCTTTATTCCATGACTGGTCAGCGCTTACAGCAATCACTTATGCTGCTCAGGCTGCGCCTCAATACGGCTTCTACAGCCTCCCAAGCGCTCTCAGCTTCCAGTAACATTACCCTTGCATGCATACACTTCTAAATAGTCTGGTGCCTGGGTTCTGGAACATTCTGAGCGACTCCTGAATTGCCACATAGGCATAAACTGGGGGTAGGGGGGTGGGGGGTGGGGGGTGGGGAGAGACGCTCACCCCCTTGACCAACAAGGACTAATCAGTGGTCAGTTCGCTCTGCGCAGTGAGATGAAAATTGTCCAGTCCTTCCCCAGCATTCTCGTATTCTGCTGACTAATTCACACACACACACACACACACACACACACACACACACACACACACACACACACACACACACCACACTCTGCATGGTGACAAGGCAGAGGTTGCTCCCCCCCCCTCCTAAGAGAGAAAGGCATTTCAAATTACATTCATAACACAGCTCTCCTCCCTCAAGACCGCAACTACCTCATCGGTCTTCTTACATCACCCAAAATTAAATCCAACAGCTCTATTGCCCATAAACACTACAACATAAATCAATGTGAACACGGAACAAGCAATAATCAGTGCAATGTCTGAAACAAGTCTCATCAATCAACTGCTGTCATGCTCACAGTCCTGGTGGTCCATGTGGTAGAAAGAGACGAAACTGGTGGCAAGACCCGACATAAAGGTTTTGGTTTCCTTGCGGTAACCTCTACTCAGGTCACAGAGCCAAGGTCTGCCAAACCACTGTACACTTCACATAAGTCCGCGTGAAGTCTTCACAGGATGCGCGACGGTCGCACTACACGCCGCCCTCGTCTGCACATCCTCTTGGGTCGTTCCATCGTCGCCCTCACCTTCCGATGATGACCCAAGGCGTCTTTCACCAGTCGCTCCTCATTGGTGTCAGGGGAGACAGACTGTCGGCGTAGAGACTGCCACCAGTCAGGTGGAAGTACCCCCTGGTATTCTCACAGTCTGGCACGGTTCACCACCCGTGGTCGGGCACGAGAGTGCTGCTGAATGTTGTACACCCCCTGGTGAACTCTGCCTTTTCCATGGCTGCACCAACTTGGACGTGCACCCTTTTTTCATCCGCGGATTATGCGCCCACGAGGTAGTGCCCTCAGAGGAGGTCTGGTCATCGGCCTTTTGGTCAAGCCCAGACTTCCACGGACACACGCTCCACTGCAGGTGTGCCCTTGCGGACATTTGCACCGCCTGCAGCATACTTTGGAGTTTCTTCACACACTGGGACACGTCATGGGGAGTATCCACCGCTTGTTTCGGCCCCAGTGCTTAACTGCTAGTCTTGGCAGGGCCACGTCGATGACGGCACGATCTCGTCTGCGAGGCGCAGATGGCACAACGTCGACAGCAGTCGCAAACATATTTGTGCCCACCAACCCAGTAGAACTGCTCACAGACTCGCTGAAAGGTCTTCTTCAGTGCGAGGTTACCACCTGCTGATTCGCCGTGCAGATCTCTCAACGCTTCTTCCTGCACAGCTTTCGGCAAAACAGGGAGAATGCAGTAGATTTCTCCGTTCTTGCCAATCCACCTTCGGTGCAGGGCTCCATCCTTCAGTTGTAAGGCATCCCACTGGGTCCAGTACGCCTTAGTGACGGAAAGTGTACAGGTGACCTCCTTCCAAGTTTGACGAGCGGCGCTATCCTCCATCCAACGGATGATAGGCTGCAGGTCAGAGTCCTGTCTTTGCACAGCCACTAGTGATTTCTCTTGGGCGGTGATCCGCCTTAAGACTCCAGAGAGACGCAGTGGCCTTTTTGCACCATCAGAGCACTTCAACTGGACACGGTGTCCATCAAGCAGCAGGAGAGACTGTTCCCAGTCAATTATACACGAATGCCCCTGCAGGAAATCTGTTCCCAGGATGACATCGTCCTCCACGTCAGCAATTACAAAGTGTGAGGAGTAGCAAACTCACCGACCTTCACTTCCACTGTCAACGAGCGATGCACAGGGATGGGTCTGTTCCTGACGTCAGTTAGCATCATCGCCGATTCCTCCATCCTCTTGAAGGGGCGCAGACCAGTCCTCAAGATAGAGATGGACCCTCCTGAGTCGACCAGCGCTTTGTACTGATTGCCGTCAATGTTGACTTCGATCGAAGGCCCTGCGTGGTCAGAGCGCACGCTCATGAGCCGGTGCTAGGTGGAGTTTTCCGAGGAGGTGACGGTCCTCTCCTCCTTGTTGGAACTGGGCTGAGGGACGGAGCGATGTGGCCGATCTTGTTGCAATTGAAGCACTTGATGGGCCCAAGCTGGTCTTCCTGACGAGTGGTGTTGCTCTTTGCCTTCTTCAAGAGCTCCTCCATCAGGAACCTGAACTGCGCCAGCAGAGCGTCGCCGTCACTGGCAGCTTTATTCTGGCTGCCCACAGCCCTGACCTTTTGATGCTGTGGTTGTCTCTGCGCTGCATCCTCACGCTGAGTAATGGCCTCTATGCTGAGTGTTGTATTCACCTTCTCCGCGAGGGTGGTGGGGGCCAGCAGTTTCACCTGCCGCTTCACCCCACTGTCTGAGAGGGCCTCGAGGAATCTCTCTCGGGACAGGCGTATCTATTGCAGGCGGAATGGGCTCTTCTCACCAGTCGCTCTATGTCTGTGGCTAACTCTGAGAGGGACTCACCTTTCTTGCGCCTCCTCCTGCAGAGTAATGCCTTCGCCTGATCCGTGTTTCAGGTATCCTGGAATCTGTCATGGAGGGTCTGCACGAGAGCGAGGTAATTAGTCCTGTCCTCCGGTGGCAACGCCTCCAAGATGCCCAATGTCTGACCAGTCAGTTCAGTTCAGGTCTCCTTAACCAGGAGTAGGGGTTGTTTGAATCGAGACACACATGATGTACAAACTTCCTCCATCGATCTCTATCCTCTGTGGCTCGCTGTGAGTCAGCAAAGGTCAAGCCTGTCCACTCTTTGATGTTGTTTTCCCACCTCTTTCTCTTCCTGCCTCTCCTTCTCCCACCTGGTAGGCCTACGGTACCTTGCAGGATGGTCTTGGCCAGCCCACTGCCTCTTGACACGTGACCGTACCACTTTAGCTTTCTGCTTTTTCACGATTGAAAAGCAGGGGTCCTTCATATACTGGACCATCCCCCCCCCCGCCCCACCCCCCCCCAGGCTGGAAATCAAATAGCCGGCTTTCTCCCTTTCTCTGTGGCCGAGTGGTTAGCGCGCTGGACCTACAGTTGCTTGCGGCCAGTGGGTACGGCGTTTGAAGCTGCGCGGTTCCCAGAGTTGCATCCTTGAGCAAGATGCTTAACTCGCATTGCTTCTCCCCACCCAGGAGTAAAACCTGGTACCTGTGAGGGCAATGTTGGCAAAACGTAGTGCGATTAACCCTTGTATGCGGCCAAGCGCCAGGCCTCGGGTTTGGAATCCTTGCCAGGAGTGGCTTGGGCTGTGCGCTTTGTGCCAGTGAGTTGGGTGTGAGGGACTTGTTCGTTTTTTTTGGCCTTGGGTTTCTTACCTGAACGTGGGCGTCTTAACCAATGTTCCTGTCACTATGTTTGTTGTGAGGGACCAGTGAGGATTGATCAAGATGCCCAGTGATCAGGGGGTAAAGTGTAAAGCGGTTTGAGACCCAGACAAAGGGTGTAAGTCGCTATATAAAACCACACCTTTACCTTAACATTTTCATCCCAGCCATTCATAACCTCGAACTTAACTGAATACGGTATGCCTCCCACGAGGCCCTACCATCATAGGTCTGCGGCTTTGGCTGTAGGGTCGGGCAGCGGTCATGTGGACCCCCATTCTGAACACAGAGATTATAGTATCTCTGACACAGGTTGGTCACGTGACTTCGGCTCCACATTCCAATGCTTTTACCAATCAAAATTCAACATGATCAAAAGACCATTGAGAGTAAAAAGAGACGATTCTATTTCTCTCCAATTATTTATCCCGATAGATAAACACAAATTTGGTGTTCTAATAAAACTAATCTATGAAATTTTCAGGAAATCATTTGAGAACTACTTTTAGCGCGAACGTCGTCAAAAGGTTGCAAACTGCCTTGAGCACGTGCGATTGTGTATCAGTAATTCACGCAATCTTTGGACCTACTATAAACGCAGCGAAAAGAATTCCTATGGCTCCGGGCTGGTTTCGTGAATCTATGGTTATACTCTCGCAAGTAAATGCTTTCTGGCCGGAACCTGTGGTCTAACTGCCTTCACGCTGTTTGACGAGCTCTACTTCGATCATTCGTGTATCGACTGATGGAGTCAGTAAGTGATTTAACCTACATTCCGTCTGTGTCTGTGTTGTGTTGTGTTGTGTCGAGTGGAAGTTTCTTCTGTAGGAATCCGTCCGATTCCGAAGTTCGATATTATTGGATAGCTCAGAAGCAGTTTTTCTAAGTTTAATCCTTCTAAGCATACATTAAATTAATGATTCCTCATCAGCAATAGCACTCAGCGGGTTTCTGTGACTGTGTGTATCGGTCGAAAAGATTATGCAGACGGGATAGGTTGCCTTACTCGCTCAATGAAGTATAACTATTGCTGTTGTATTCAAAGTCCTTATACTTAGTAGAGTTCACAATATTACACTCTTGTGATTCGAATTTTACCGCATACAAGTTTTACATTTATGGGAAATCGATGTTTAGAAAATGAATTGACGAAAAACATGGCTGCCAGTATCGAGTGTATCACAACAAGCGGAGGAATACACTGACGATGTGATATGCCATTCAGCGTGGCTGAGACTTTGTGTTCAGAACGATGGTATGCATGTTATGGAATAATTAAGGCTATCACGTGACCAACCTGTTGCTGAGACTATATTCACTAGTCGCAGCCACGCTGAATGGCGGACCCCCTCCCGGGCCAGGACGAAAGTTGGCGCCTCTGCTCGGAGTGGCTCGTGTATCTGGTGATCGCCCGAGGTCTGGAAGGGCCGGGTCTGATGAGGGGGGTTATGCTCGGATGTTCCCTTTCCCCCCCAGCCTCCTCTGAAGGCTTGCCACAGCGTAATGGAGGTGGCAACCTCTCCATCAACACGGGAGTCGAGGTTTTCCATTTGGCCCTCGAAACTTGTCACTGCCTTTTCCAGGGACGAGTCGAGACTGCTGATCTTCCCCTGCATTTTGGTCTGCACCGCCTCAATCTCGTTATGGAGATGGGCGGTGCCGCTTTTCATGGTGAGGAAAAGCTGCTCCTTGAATGCCTCATCTTCCTGTTCCCTTCGCTCTTTGCGCTCTCTGCACTCTGTCTCCTCTGCTTGTTGCTGTTCTCTTCACTCCTCTTCCTTCTGTCGTTGCAGTTCTCTCTTCTCCTGCCTCCGCAGTTCTCTCTGCTCCTTTTCCTCCCGTCGTTGCAGTTCTCTCTCTTGCTTTTCTTCCATCTGTTGCTGCAGCAGACGTTTTATCATTGGCGACATGTCCTCTGCTGGTGATCGAATCTTCTCCATCGTTGTGAGCTGCCGATCTGGTCACACATTTGTCCTTTTTCATGCTTCTGCTTCATTTTCCCCGTCTGGGAACCAGTTGTTGTGGGAAGGTGGTCTGTAACTTAAGTAAGGTCCGTCCCAGCTTGCGCCAGGAAAGTAGAATCAGGACTCAGGGGAGGGTTTCAAAATAGGTAGTCGATCTTGGTCGCAAGATCTTGCTTCGCAGTAAGAGCTAGCTAAAAAAGAAACTACCCCAGCGGCGAGCGAAGATCCAAGATGGCGACGACCGAGACTAGGGTTTATGTTTTGTGACGCTTCGACACTGAAAATATTCGATAATTCGTTCTCCGCTGACTCATGTGTGCCTTAATTTGTCACCTCGCTGCAATCTCAGCTGGACAATTGAAGTAGATTACGATTTTTTTCTTTATTGTGTGCACGATGTGTGGTTGACGGTGAGAAATCCTGCATTAAGTTCGAATTGAAAATTCTCTCGCAAAGAGACGTAACTCTACATTCTGACCTCCCTTTGCGTAAAGGAAAATCGCTAGTGCGCGGTAGTGTACATAGGGTCTTTGACTGCACTAGGCTCAGGAGTCACTTATTAGGGCATAGGTAGTGGTAATAAAAATGTTCAATTTACACAATAACCTCAAACCTTACCGTAAACCAAGAAAGTTAAAGTTAACCGAAGACTCGTCCAAAAACGTCACTCCTAGTGACACGATGCTCATGCTGTCCGCCATCTTGAATCTCACTAGCTAGGCACCGCTCAAACTGCCTCGCTCAATCTACCCTCGTCTACGATTGGCTCGCGAGCAAGCAAAGAATGAAACTGCCCAATTGGCGAGATCTGCGTAGATCTACCGAGATCTTCGCATTTTGAAACCCGCCCCAGGCGTGAGTTTTCTACAGGATCTTTATTCTTTGACTGGTCAGCGCTTACAGCAATCACTGGTGCCCCACAGCGGTCACTGGTGCTGCTCAGGCTCAGCCTCCCAAGCGCTCTCAGCTTCCAGTCACGTTACCCTAGCATGCACACGCTTTGAAATAGTCTCGTGCTTGGGTTCTGGAACATTCTAAGCCATGTAGGCATAAACTGGAGGGGACGCCCGCCTCCCCTGACCGACAAGGACTAATCAGTGGTCAGTTCACTTCTCATTGGGATGGGAATTTTCCAGTCCCTTCCACAGCATTCTGCTGACTATAACTCTGACCCCCGGACCCTCTGCATGCTGACAAGGCGTAAATCGTCGCCTCCACCCCCTCTCACAGACAAAGGGGAATTAAGTTCCTGAACCCTCTGCAGACATCTCACATTACATTCACAACACTTCTTTATTGTTAGACCGGCAGCCACAATGTTACAATATTTTGGGGAATATATGCATCGACAATTTGTTATATAATAGACAAACTACATTTCGAAAAACAACCAAACAGTGTAGCTAGCATGTGGCTGCATGCTATCCATATACACATGATGTATAGGCCTACAGAGATACAATACTTGGTTGTATGTAAAATTGCACCCATATTCATTGTCAACATGTTGCTCATTATATAGGACATTCTCATTAACGTACCCTGCAGGAGTTATCCTCGGCTCTCTGTCGAAAAACAACGCGTTGGGTAGAACCACCTAGTTCCGATTGCAGTCTCGAAGCGTCTGCACTGAATACTAGATCGCTCAAAGTACATGTATGTGGGGGTGGAAAACAGTACTGTGTCATGTAAAGCTCGAATGAGTAGCAGCAGATAACTGTTTAGTTCTGGCTTGAATTGACAATTTCGTTTCCCTGTTCTGGCGAGGACCGAAAATTCACTATCATCGAGTCGATGAGTAATCAAATTGCCCGCACTGGGCGTAATGCATAACTTGTAAGATCTGGTCGATGATGACAAGAAAATGGCATTAAAACACACAAAAACCCAGTAAACATTTTTCTGTCCCCCCTAACCGGGCCATTGCGGGGCCAGCACAGTTGGCCAGGCTCGACACTGGCTAAATGAAGGGCCATGACCGCCCAGCACCCTCCCAGCATATCCCCAGCGCGGGGTATCACCTCCACTTTCGCCCAGCACCCTCCCAGCATATCCCCAGCGCGGGGCATCACCTAGCTCTACTTTGAGGCAGATGAATGTGCTCTATAGCTGCTGTGTAGTAGTACTATATATCTATAGAGCTCATCGCTGGCAATCCCAGTGATCGAGAGAGGAAAGCTCTGCTGGAGGCGGCCAGAGCTGTTGACGCTGTGCTAATTTTGGACTTCTTATCAGCATCCACTAAACCGGATCCGCACATCTCCCGGCAGTAGGCCTGGGTGGACGTGTTGCTCAGAGCAAGTTTTCTACCGTTAGATCCTCTTCAAATGGCCGGAATTTCCCAGATCAGACTCCCAACTTCTCCATAAGTGTGTGCTACATCGCCTTCTTTGCAGATGGTGAGTAATGACTGTTTCTCATATATCTATAGTTGGATCCTACAACTGGCCAACGATTTCATTGCTCTGTGAGCCTTGAGGCTTCGTTCAAAATTACCGCGCTGTACGGCTATTTGACCAACTCCGAAAACTCCTTCCAGTCGTCAGTTTACGAGAAATTATGATCTTCTCTTCACAAGTCTGTGTATCCATTAACTCCTTTTAATCAAAGTTGTTTAAATATCTCGGTCAGCATTATTGTGGCACCAACATTTGAAATGCAGGAGCGATACTGATAGATGATCCGTCCAACAGACTCTCTCTCTCTCTCTCTCTCTCTCTCTCTCTCTCTCTCTCTCTCTCTCTCTCTCTCTCTCTCTCCCTCCCTCTGTCTCCCTCTCTCTCACTCTCATGCACTCTCTCTCTTCTCTCCTATCTCTCTTCTCTCTCTCTCTGCCTCTCTCTCTCTCTCTCTCTCTCTCTCTCTCTCTCTCTCTCTCTCTCTCTCTCTCTCTCTCCCCCTCTCTCTCACTCTCTCTCTCCCCATCTCACTCTCTCTCTCTCTCACTCTCTCTCTCTCTCTCTCTCTCTCTCTCTCTCTCTCTCTCTCTCTCTCTCTCTCTCTCTGTTGGTAAACAGAACACAAGGAGCTATACAAATAAAATAAAAACTTCTATATTTTCATTACTAATTTTCTGCTTTTGTTGACTCAGAATATTGATTAAATTCCTACAATCCTGATCAACATATTAAATTTTGTTTCAAACCATTCAGATGTCATTTCAGCACCCTCCATGCCTCAGTGGACCTCTGTGGTGCCAAGAGCTCACCAGGAGACACCTGAGCAGCCTTACTACAAAACTGCTGGTCAGAGAGTAGATTGGAGTGAAACATCAAGTAAGCATAATAGGATTTGGTGGCACCAATAGTCAAATTCTGAATGCCTACAGTATCTATTTAGTGCTTTACATCTTCTCTTCTGTAGTCTTCTCTTTGAAATGGCACATGAAACCATGTATTAGGTATTCACAAGAAATCTCAGCAGCAACTGCTTGTATCACCAAACTGTATGACAAGTTTGATTGGTGTATCTTAACATCTCATATTTCTGTGAACATATGAAGTTAAAAGAAAGGCTTTTTTTGTGTGGCTCATAGTCATAGTGTCAATGTAATGCCTGCAATGCAAGCAACAGTTTTGAAGTAAACCTGCAGAACTGTAACTAAGGTATGAACAACAAATGAGGTGGTGTGTTTTGATTTTCATAACTTGACGTTCACTGACAAAGAAATTTCTGTATTATATTTTGACCGTCCAGAAAACATTATTTATTTATGTTTTGGATTTTTTGAATTTGATTCTCTCTCTCTCTCTCTCTCTCTCTCTCTCTCTCTCTCTCTCTCTCTCTCTCTCTCTCTCTCTCTCTCTCTCTCTCTCCCTCTGTCTCCCTCTCTCTCTCACTCTCCCTCTCTCTCACTCTCTCTCTCCTCTCCTCTCTCTCTCTCTCTCTCTCTCTCTCTCTCTCTCTCTCTCTCTCTCTCTCTCTCTCTCTCTCTCTCTCTCTCTCTCTCTCTCTCTCTCCTCTCTCTCTCACTCTCTCTCTCTCCTCTCTCTCTCTCTCTCATCTCTCTCTCTCTCTCTCTCTCTCTCTCTCTCTCTCTCTCTCTCTCTCTCTCTCTCTCTCTCTCTCTCTCTCTCTGTTGGTAAACAGAACACAAGGAGCTATACAAATAAAATAAAAACTTCTATATTTTCATTACTAATTTTCTGCTTTTGTTGACTCAGAATATTGATTAAATTCCTACAATCCTGATCAACCTATTAAATTTTGTTTCAAACCATTCAGATGTCATTTCAGCACCCTCCATGCCTCAGTGGACCTCTGTGGTGCCAAGAGCTCACCAGGAGACACCTGAGCAGCCCTACTACAAAACTGCTGGTCAGAGAGTAGATTGGAGTGAAACATCAAGTAAGCATAATAGGATTTGGTGGCACCAATAGTCAAATTCTGAATGCCTACAGTATCTATTTAGTGCTTTACATCTTCTCTTCTGTAGTCTTCTCTTTGAAATGGCACATGAAACCATGTATTAGGTATTCACAAGAAATCTCAGCAGCAACTGCTTGTATCACCAAACTGTATGACAAGTTTGATTGGTGTATCTTAACATCTCATATTTCTGTGAACATATGAAGTTAAAAGAAAGGCTTTTTTGTGTGGCTCGTAGTCATAGTGTCAATGTAATGCCTGCAATGCAAGCAACAGTTTTGAAGTAAACCTGCAGAACTGTAACTAAGGTATGAACAACAAATGAGGTGGTGTTTGAATAAATACATTAATTCAATCCCATCTGATGATGACAAATGTTCCGTTTATGGTGGAGAGGAATGAAGAGGAAAATTGCATGTTGCAGATATTGCAGATAGGTCTCTGTCACCTTGAATGGATCACATTTGTTTTGTAACCTACATCCCTTGAACTTTTTATTCAGGGCTAGAAGCAAAGGTCGACAAGCTCTTCTACAAGTACAAAGAGGTGTCCAGGGGCATCAATGATGTCAATCAAAAACTTGATTGCATCCTGGATATTCTCAGAGGGCAAGGTGGAGGTGCTGTTGGACCTTTGCCAGAAAGCTCTTCAGTCATGGAGCCAGCTGTGCAGCTCCCAGTCACATCGAGGGCGGAGCTGCATCGGCTTGATGAAGTTTTGCAGGAGAGTGAGCAGTATGCCATAGACACTTTAGGCCAGTCATTGAATCAAACTGCAGCATGGAGCAAACACTCTCATCCTTACATCAGTGTGAATGAAGGCAAAAGTATGAAATATTAATATTTTGTGACTGCACTTGAGTACATGAGGCTAAAGCTGAAAAATATGGGATATTTCAAGCACAATAATGTGGTTATTTATATATATTCAAGAAAAAGCATCCTCACAAAGGAAAATTTTAAACAGTGATACAAATTTTTTTAACACCGTTGCTTAACATAGTGTGACAAGCTTTTGCTTAAAAACTGCTCTGGCAACTTTAATCTTATTTCCAATGTGATCACATTTGATAAATGTCATCCTGGTAGACCATGAGTCTAGTTCTTACACAACGGATGCACAGCTTGACATTGATTTATATCCCAATGCTAGC
>JAWQFJ010028249.1:97500-138670 GCA_034096865.1 Theodoxus fluviatilis | reverse complement strand
CTGGCCTTCAAACTCAAACACCCTTCCTCGCAGGAAACCTCCTGGAGACTCATCACTCTCTCTCTCCTCCTCTGCCTGCTCGCACAGAGCACATGAACCAAGGTCACGCTTCCGCTCTTCCACCAGAACCAACCTCTCTCCCTCCTGCTCTGAACCCAAGACCGGTGGCCCTAACTCGCCACCACCTCTCTCCAGGTCACCAGGCTGATTGCCACCTACTCTCTCTCGATCACTAGACCCACCACCATCCAACATGGGTGACAAAAACGTGTCTCCCAACTCTACATCTGGACTTGTCATTCTCTTGCGAGTAGACGTGTCACTATTCCACAGGAGAAAATTCCATCATTCTCTTTTCCGTCTTCTCTCCCCTCAATCTGAAGGGATCCTAGCATCACGGGCTCTTTCATCTCGCCCAAAGCAAGTTCAGCCTCTTCTGAACTGAGCACCACCGTCCGACCTGCCAGATCATTTCCCAACACCACATCCACACCTGGATACACAGTTCTTCGGACACACCAACCACTGCGAGACCACTATAATCTCTGGTCTCCAGTCTCACCTCATGCAGTGGACTAGAATGTTCAACACCCACAGCATCAACCCATAAAACCTTTCTCCCTGTGTTCGATTCTCCCCAGTCTCTAAGAACTCCAGACCGCACCAACGTGATGCCCGCGCCCATATCACGAGATACAGTGACGGGTACCTCTTCCTCTCCTACCCACAACCTTCCTTGGGACACATAGGGAGCAGAGTACTCCACCACACTTTTCTCCGCCCTCCGACCCTGTGATTTCACACCTTCAAACTCTCTTCCTCCATACTCCACTCCACCCTTGCTCTCACACATCGATCTACTCCCCTCAGGCACTACCTCAAGTTTTCTCACAAAGGCCACACGAGGTCAGGTATCAGGATTCATTCTCACTCTACAATCGCGAGCCATGTGTCCCATCTTTCCACACCTGTAACATTTGACACCCCCAGGTGGCTGGCTTGCACTCCTTCGCTCCTCCTTCCTTCCTCCATTTCCCCTGCCAGCATCAGCTGCCTTATCACTCTTCCCTACTTTAGGATTTCTCCCCTCATCTCGGCTTTTCCGAGGCCCACTATTCATGTGGAGCAGATGATAATCATCTGCCATCGAAGCTGCCTGATCAACCTCTTCTACTTTCCTCTCTCCCAAGTAGACTCTCACCTCTTCCGTCACAGAGTTCTTAAACTGTTCCATAACAACCACTTGCTTCAAACTGTCTAGATTTTCAGACGCACCGACAGCTGCACACCACCGGTCAAACGTACTGTGCAGTCGATAAGCAAAATCCCTATGTGTCTCTCTCTCTCCTTTCTTGCACCCTCTGAACCTTTGACGATAGGCTTCAGGAGTGAGAGCATACTTCTTCAGAATCTCTCCTTTCAAGGTATCATAATTACACTCGTGTCTGGGCAAAGTGTGATAACCTTCCTGAGCCTTCCCAACCAAAACACTACCCACAATGACAAACCAATGGGCCTTCTGCCACCTCAAACTTTCCGCCTGCTTCTCAAAAGTGGCAAAGAATCCCTCCACATTCCCCTCAGAGAACACCGGGACTCCCGTGTACCTTCTCAGGTCAATCTCCCCCTCTTGCTCTCGCCTGATCCTGTCTTCCTCCTTCTTCGCTATCTTCTCTCTCTCCAATCTCTCCGTGGCTTCCCCAGCTCTCTCAGCAGCTTCTATCTCTTCATTTCTAACTCTCTGTCTTTCTCCCTCTGCTCCCTGTCTTTCTCCATCTGCTCAGCCTCCAATCGTCGTAATTCTAGCTCATGTTGCCTCTTCTATTCCTTCCTCTCTCTCCCTCTCCATCCGCTCCTTCTCCATCTCCATCCGTTTCTCCTCTCTCTCCAGCCTCTCCTTCTCCATCTCTCTCTCCCTCTCTATTCTCTCCTTCTCCATCTCCATCCGTTTCTCCTCCAAATCTAACTCTCGCAATCTAATAGATATATCCACGGGGATTCGTTCGCATTCAGTCACAGGCATCTCCGTCTCGCTTTCACTCTCATGACGCGTTTCTCCTATAAACTTTATCAGTATTTCCTGCAATATGGCTTTAGAAGCCCCCCTTCTTGCTTCCAAGCCAAACTTCTCAATCATTCCATCTAAGCCCGCCTTATCCAGTGATGGAATGTCAGCTATAGTCGGTATGCCTGTCACGTCAGCCATCTTGAAACGTTATGTCGAACCAACAAAAATCACAATCTCTATCAACTTCACACAAAATGATTCTATCAATAGAACAGGGTTTTTCCAAAAGGTGGCAGATCACAATGGCAATGGTTATCCAGAAGATGACAAGTCACAACACAACCCTGTGATACAAGACCTCAATTTTCATGATAGCTAATCTGTCAAAAAATAGATCTTCGGACGAGCCGCTAACTGTTACGATACGTGTCCTCTGATTAATTTTGGCTCTTTGTGTTTTCTAGGGGATTAGGATGTGGGGTACCGTAACAATAATCCATCTCCACTGTTACTAGTATGTATGAACTGAAACGACAGAGACAAATGGGAAAAACCTTTCTTAATTCAACTGATTTTTACTAATTCATAATTATGATACTGATGGTCTAAATAATTGCTTCTATTTTTAGCCAGCCAGCCTATAACAAAAATATTTCACCTATCTTTCTCCGACATGGGGGAGATCCCTCGACGACCAAAGGGGTCCTGACCGTTGACGTCCGTTGTCCAACGGTCGATCTAAAGATGGTACGAGGGGTGGGCCTTGTTGGAAAGGGATCCGGACCGTTGAGGTTGACGGTTGTTGTTCAGCAGTTCAGACATGCTTCAAATATGTCTGGGCATGCTTCCAACACAGAGAAGCGAAGAATGCAGCAGAACCCAAATGTGTGGACTCACTGAGCACAGTGGGGAGCACATCTCCAAAATCAGTGAAGCCGAGAGTACAGGCTTCAAATACACAGACTGTCATGGTAATGCGATCGAGTAGGATGTCAGCCAGTCAGGAAACATGAGACGCAGCTCCCGGATGGCAAGCGGATCGTCCGCTCCCTCGAGGACCAAAGTCCATTCTCTCTCTCTCCCTCTCTCTCTCTCCGCAAGAATACACGTCCGTTCTCTCTCGAGGTAGTATCAAGTCTCTCCCGATGACGTTGTTTTTCACTCCAAAAATGACGTCGTCAATCTGTATGACGGAGTCAGTCCACAGCACAAGAAACATGAAATAATCAATGTTCTGGTGTCAATTCATTCTCATCACATAAGGCATGGCTGATTCTAAGGACTATTGTTATTTGAGGCAATGGCTGGCTTCTACATATTTTTCTACTAGGGCAAAAAGGACGAACCGTCACAACATTAAAGAAGCGTGGGAGGCTGGCAAGAGCTTTGAAGGAGGGGGAAAAGCAATAGAACTAAATCTGAGTGAGGGGAATCAGATCGGTTATAGAAATACTGACACAGGCACGGAACTGAGGTAGATTCTCAATTCGGTCAGTCCCACTTATTTTATTATTAAGTTTTTCCTTTGGCTTGTTCACTAATGGAAAATGCTGCATGAACAGGATGTCATTACTCCCACAAATATGATTTAGTACTGGAAACGTTGTAATTGTAGAGATTTTCTTTCTTGTGCTGTAGATTAGATGTGCAACAAGGTGTTTCTGATATGCTTTTTTTTACTCACATGCGAAGCAAAAGTGAGTATATGTACTCGCCTGTTTCGTCCGTCCGGGCGTCCGGGCGTCCGAAAACTTTAACGTTGGATTTTTCTTGGAGACTATTAGGTCTATCAATACCAAATGTGGCATGATGGTGTATGATGACAAGGCCTCAAAAAACATAGTGACTTGACTTGCTTCAAGGTCAATGTCGCAGGGGCCATAAATGTTGTCTAAAAAACAGCCATTTTTCACATTTTCTCAATTTTCTCTGAAGTTTTTGAGATTGGATACCTCACCTATTCATGGTATATAGGGCAAAGTAAGCCCTATATTTTGATACCAGTTTAGTTGACCTTGCTTCAAGGTCAAGGTCACAGGAGCTCTTCAAAGTTGGATTGTATACATATTTTGAAGTGACCTTGACCCTGAACTATGGAAGATAACTGTTTCAAACTTAATAATTATGTGGGCCACATGTTATACTTTCATCATGAGACACATTTGTTCACATATCATCAAGGTCAAGGTCACTTTGATCCTTATGAAATGTGACCAAAATGGGGTAGTGAACCACTAAAAGTGACTATATCTCATGGTAGAAAGTGCCAATAAGCACCATTGTGCTTCCTATGTCTTGAAATTAACAGCTTTGTGTTGCATGACCTTGGATGACCTTGACATTGGGTCAAGGTCACATGTATTTTGGTAGGAAAAATGTGTAAAGCAGTTCTTAGTGTATGATGTCATTGGTAGGTTTTGTTGTTTGACCTTGACCTTGAAGGTCACCTGAAGGTCAAGGACATGTAAAGGTCAAGGTCAAGCATGTGAGTCGTATGGGCTTTGCCCTTCTTGTTCTCAGTTTCTTTGTCAGAATTTTTGGTTGATATTCAGGAAGCCTCAAATTGTGCCGTTATCACAGCCTTCTGTAGATGAAAGAGTTGGGGCACAACATGCATCAGATACATTTACATAGGCCAAGAGCACTATTTTCTGTAATGGGACAGGTCACATGCTATAGAAATTTTAAAAGTAAATTCTCATGTTTCACCAATTGAAATCCATTGATTTTTTACCATTATTAGAGATTCTGGTGATTTTGTTGTTGCTGCGCTTGGTCTGTGATCACTTGTGGCTTCCACATCATCTACATTATCTTGGTGAATGCATAATATAGACAAAGAAGGCTCCAAGCTCGCAGCATCAGGAGGGTGTACATTGTGTCGGGTGTACATTGTGTCCAAGAGCTGCTTTCTCGCAACACTGGTCATTGACATTCAGGCTCAAACCTCCATCCTCACGCCTGATGCTGAACAGAGGAAAATGAAGTTGAGAGACACCTGGAAAACCCATGAAAATGAGGAGTTATATAACCAAATCAGCAAGTGAGAAAACATCTCCAGAAACATTTCAGGATTCTGAATACATACATGTAAATGTACACTTTGACAAAGCATTAAAAAAGAAGGCTCCTATTTCAGTTGCAAGCAGCATCAGGGCCACAAGAACCAAAGTTGCATTTTTGGTCTCTGCAGGTGTTCAATATCATAAATGTTGCAAAATGTTGAATTGATGTACAGAAGCATTTAAATAGGTGCCTCTGAAAGCAATGCCCTGAGCATGTCCCATGTCTTTTCAAGCGACATCAGTTGTTTATATTGAATTGGAAGATGAGCATCTTCTATAGAGCTGACTGTAAACTGCAAACTTGAAAAATGAAAAATGTTATTGACAATTAGCCCAGGAATTAGAAACTTTCCTGGGTGTTTGTGACTTACCTTCTTTGGACGCTGCTTGTAAATTGTATCTTGTACATAGGAGTACATGTCTAGATTTTGGCCCATGTTTAATTTGTTGTTTGGACATCTGGCCAAAATCATTTAATGAATTAAAACAATACCAAATAAAACACTTGCTTGTGAGGAAGAATCCTAATGTTTGGGTTTTCACTACACTCTAAATGTAACAAAAAAGGAACTTGACAAAGCCTCATGCATTGCAGTGAGTTGGCAGATGATTATGAAGCTGGACATTTATATATCTGCCTTTTTCTCTGATGAAATGTGAAACATATTGATTTTTACCTCTCTGCAGAGATTTTGTATGGAGATTTTCCATGAAACTTGTGAAGTTAAATTGGGTGTGTTTTCTTTTAAGCTTTCCAGAATCAAACTCCCTATGGTGTTGTTGTGAAGGGTTCTACCAGTGTCAAAGCCTTTGCTACTATATGATACCCATGGAACTGGGGCTACTTGTGGTGGAATAATTTGATATCTTGCTAGGACCATTACTGCTTGGACCATTTTGACCACTGTGGTGGGCATTTGATCTTAGAGAACAGAAAGGGTCTCTTAACACTATGATTTCCTAAACTACTGCCTCTGTGAAGATCATCTCTTGCATCCATCAGGAAAACAACATGATAGGGACAAATAATTAATGAGACAATATCAAAATGTTCTGCTCACACCTCCATTCTGTTGATTAACTGATTCTTAGTTCTTAGATTGCTGCTCTTTAAAAAAATCTCCCTTATCACTTAGATTTAAAAAAATTTAATCTACTCTTTTTGATTAAACAAATGTCCAACAGTGGTGCTGAAAGCATCAGATGTAGCTTTGCTGGGGAAAAAAAGGGAAATCCAGGCCAAACAGCCCTTGAGGAAATGCCTCCCTTGGGATTTTAGTTGAAGTTATCCAAATGTTTGAGAAATGGTGAAAGTAAAACAGGAAAGTCATTATGCACATTCTAGGTTCAGGAAAACAAAAGCGCAGACCTGTGCACTTGTACGAAAAAATCGTACAATGTACGATTTTTGAAGCATTGTATGACTGGTTTTCACGATCTCACGAATTTTTTCCTGTTGGAGTTTCAGTGTGTGTGTTGTGTTTTTGTGTCGTTTGGAGTTCGAGAAAAAAATCTTCTGATTTTTCACCCAGAATCTTCTGATTGTGAAAATCTAGGGTGCACAGGTCTGAAAGCGCCATTTTGCTCTGTACTACAATGTAATATTGTATAATTGTTTTTGGTTGCTCAGGTGACCAATGTTATTGTCAGCAGTGACTGAATGTGACATTATTTAGTGTACATGTAGATGTTACTGTGAAGTACCATCATGGAGAGTTTAGTTTAGCTGAGCTGTTTGTACTTAAATTCAAGGGAGGTGCATGTAAACCACAGATAACTGATTTAGCCTGGCAAAGATGGGGCTTTTGATCCTGGACTTCTCATAACATCAACCTCCTCCTCCTCCTCCTCCTCCTCCTCCTCCTCCTCCTCCTCCTCCTCCTCCTCCTCCTCCTCCTCCTCCTCCTCCTCCTCCTCCTCCTCCTCCCCCTCCCCCTCCCCCTCCTCCTCCTCCTCCTCCTCCTCCTCCTCCTCCTCCTCCTCCTCCTCCTCCAACTCCTCCCCCCTCCTTCCCCTCCTTCCCCTCCTCCCTCCTCCTCCCTCCTCCTCCTCCCCCTCCTCCCCCTCCTCCTCCTCCTCCTCCTCCTCCTCCTCCTCCTCCTCCTCCTCCTCCTCCTCCTCCTCCCCTCCCCCTCCTCCTCCTCCTCTTCCTCCTCCATCTTCTTCTTATTTTCAACCTTTATAGATGTTGTCTGCCATTTGTCAATGTTCATTGAACATTGTTGCTTGAACAACAAATAATATCCTCGTTGAATCTTACACAGACAGCCCAGTGTGGATTAAAAGCTACAAAATATATGCTTCTTGTATTGATTGGTAATTACTAAGACTTTTTGAGGCATACTCTGCACTTCAGGTAGGTAACAAACTTTCCATTGAGCACCCACTAACTTCTGATATGCCAGTAATGCATTGAACACCTTTTCTTTCAGCCTGCAACTGTGGATGAATTCAACACAGTGAATAATTTGTAGAACAATTAAGTCATGCTTGTTTTACCCTGTACCAACACAAAGATGCTGTGATTTCAGAATCCTTGTTTTATTTCAGCTTGGCAAAGAGAGGTGAAGATGGAGCTTTGTTCACAAGTGACAATTCCGACTCTGATACACTTGGAATCAAAATAGTTGAAGTGGTCAGCCTCAGAGACAAGTTGCCTGGAGCTTCAGGATCCAGTCCAGACAGTGCTTGGTCAGTGCTGCAAGGGCTGTCACCAGGACCAGCCAAGACCACAGGGAGGAGTGGGAAACCTAACAATTCTGAACCAGTGGCTCTTCCTGAGATTGATGTCGATGCCATTGTGGCCAGGAACGAGCGCGTGGCGTGCACCTACAAGTGTAGCACCTGCAACGTCCACTCGCCCCACCTGAACACTATGAAAATGCACCTGAAGGAAATCCACAACAATGTGAAGCTCTTCACCTGCCCATACTGTCAGTTGTCTATGTCTTCAATGAAGACTGGTTCTGAGGAAGAGGTGCTGAACCACATTCGAGAAGTCCACCCATCCAACTATGCCAAGCGTGAAGTCGGTTTGTCTGAATCGAGCAAATCCCTGATTCAAGTAGTGACATTGTCCCCAGGTAAAGACTGTCCCTATGTTGGCAAAAAGTTCATCATTGAGAAAGACATCTTTTGCTGCCAGAAATGTAGAGGTCACTTTCCATCACTGGACACCACATACCGACACATGGAGCAAGATCATGCAGAGGCATTTTACTATGTCTGTCCCATCTGCAAAACCTACAAAGGAAAGACGGAGATCATTGTCACCAAGCACATAGCTGACGATCACAACAGGAGTGTCTCAGATGAGCTTTTGTCTCTTGCAGTTGAAGACAACATTTATGTTCGTGTGGCCATTTTGCAGGAGAAGAATAAGCAAGGGCCTCAGAGAGGTCCACAGCAGGAAGAAGATGTCTTGATCGTTGGGGAATCACAACTACGTGGAATGTCATCTTCCACAACCTCGGCAACTCCATCGGCCCAGGCACAGGTGCGGGGTTCAGTTGACCGGGGCTCAGTTGACCGCGGCAGGGGCAGAAAGCCTAGGGGGCGAAAGGTGGCTATGTCAGGCTCCCGAGAGGCAGGGCATGTGTTTGACACAGTCAGTGGGAAAGTTGCTTCTGTTTTCCCCAAAATGATCAGCTCTGGTAGATCAACGTCAGTTCCAAATGCTGCCCCTATGCCAGACAGGTCAGCTCTTGGAGTCTCTTCACCTCTGATCTTTGCACCTTTGAATGTCATGGTCACCATGGCCTCTCCCTCAGGAGCTCCCATTCTGTCAATGGTGCCGTCTGCTTTAGGTGCCTCAGTTCAGCCTTCAGCTTTTCCTCACGTTTCCTCTTTGCCTAGTGCATTGAGAACTGGAATCCCTACATCAGTGACGCCAGGTCAGATTCCAGGGACATTGATGTCACCAGGGCCATTTCCATCTTCAGCAGGTACCTCTGCTCAAGCGGTTCGAATGGGCGTGGCAGAGAAAGTCCAGAGGTTAAATGCAGGTGGTAGTGTGTCTGCTAAGAGCTCCAGTGTTCCTCCTCCCCCTCCACCACTTGTTTCCTTGACCCCCAACCAAGCAGGTATGCTTCCCCAGCACACTTCATCGAGCACAACTTGGAATGTCCCTCTTGTGGGTTTTGGTGCTCCACCTCCCCTTCACCAGGCTCCTGCATTTAGCTTGCCACTGAATTCAGCTGCCAGAGGCAGTGGATTTATAGCTGAAACTGGTGCTGCTGTTCAGCGCAGCAAGCCACAGTCTCCCAGCCGGCAGGGGCAAGCTTCAGCATCGCCTCAGATGCCCAGATTGGTCCCATCCCCTTCTGTACCTCAGTTTGCTGGGAGTAGTCCAGCAGCATCCCCAAGGCCACTCTCAGCAAACCAGCCAAGGTCTCAGCAGGCCAGCCCGCATACACTTGGTATGCTGCCTGCTGCAGCTCACCAAGCTAGGGCAAGTAGTTTCACTGATGATGATGCCTCCCCTGAAGCTTTCCAGATCTTCAACATCAAGCCAAAAACTCAAGCCCCGCCACCCCAGGCACAGCCAAGACCTCCTGTGGTTCATGCATCATCTATGTCTGTGAAGGCTCTTCTGATGCAGAACCAAAGACAGCAGCAACAACAGCTTCAACAAAAGCAACAACAGCAGTTGCAGCAGCAAATGCCTAGGCCAAGGGACGTGGCTCCAAGAGCCAGGGTAGGGTTAGCAGTACCTACTCAACCACTGCAGGTGCTGACTGCCAGGGATTTGGCCAAAAGCACCAGTGCCAGTCCAGTGCAGTCTTCAAGGTCCACTGTGGTGCAGGGTCAACCAGGGAGGCAGTCTTTGCAACCTCCAGCTGCTCAGGGCTCAGTCTCTGTGCTGCCTCAGATGGTGTCGCCCTTCTACCCAGTTCCCAGTAGCGTGGTCGGTTTCATCCAGGGCTACCCCATAGGGAGCGTGAGCATTCCCTTGAGCCTGGCACAGACGCCTCCTTCCTCCTCTCACCCACAGAGCAATGCAGGGAGCATGCCCGCAAGGCCGTCAGTTTCTTCTGCAACAACTGCTATGGCCACGGCTGTTGCCACCACTGCCAGCTCCCAACAGTCCTCGCCTTCCCGTCAATACCACTGCCCATACTGTCCAGCAGAGACAGTTGTGAATCCCGATGCAGTTATGCAGCACTTCAATGAACTCCACAAGGGAAAGGACATTTACTTAAAGCGAGTTGATGATACGAGGCCATGAACAATGTTTCCTCGGTTTTCATTTGTGGGACATGTTCTTGTTCAGTTTTTTTTACCAGAATCCAGAAAACAGACATTCTTTCTCCTCCATCCCACTATCCCCCATTATAGTTCATGTAGTCACATTCAATGTAAAATATTTTGTGCTCACTTTATGCTGGTGATTTTGTGTGTGGTAGTGATAGGAGTCTGATTTGCTCTGTAGTGTAGCGTTTGCACATTTGAATTGCTGTTGTTGGTTCAAGTAGCATCCATCCAAATGAGGATTGATAATGAACTTGTTTAATGCACATGGTAAGCTACCTATCCCATTTGTCTGTGTAGTGTAAGACATCACTTGTTATTCTTGGTATGCTTATTCCAGACTCAATGTGAAAATGTATTTCATCTATTTAAATGGAGCTTTTCACAAGGCTGTGCAATGTGCAGAGGAAGTGGACTTTCTAGAGGAGCAGATAGTAAAGTTACATCCTTTGATTTTTTTCCCCTGATATTTTTAAAAATTCAGAATCATATTTCCCAATATACGCCATGCTATATCACTGTGTGCAGGTTTTGTTCATTAATGAATTAATTTTCTGCAGAGATTTATATTTTCTTTTAATGAATAGTTGTCCCATTTGCAAAGTTGTGTTTTGTTGAAGCAGATAATTTATGTGGACTCTTCCCAATATAGTATGGTGAAGCAACCCAAAACTCTGTGTGTGATACAGTGTTTTCCATTGGGTGTTTTCTCCACCCCCACCCCCTCCCACCCCCACCCCCTCCCACCCCCCACCCCCTCCCACCCCGCACTTGTATTTCCAGATGTTACGTTATTCAAGAACAGTTTGCAAAAAGACTGGGATTTTCTATGTCTCTTTTAATACTTACGTAGGCATTCATTTGCATGTACAAGTATATCCATTTTCTGTGTTAGCCACCAATTCCATGCCATGTCAAATTTTCAAACCTGTCATTGGAAACTAGTTTTACCTCCAATTTTGAAGGTGACTTGGTGTATGATCTAAAATGTTCCAGAAACTTGATCTGAACCTCGTCCTATTAGATGTTTTGGTATGAACTTGGATGTTGGATTGCCATTGCTGTTTGATAGACACTGCATGCACCAATCCCAGCACACACACACATACATGCACATACACAGACGCACACACACAATGAGTGTGAGAGAGAGAGAGAGAAATTCGACTGCATTGAAAAGGTCATTTGCCCATATATCGACGATTACAAATACTGTAACATGTAGGCCTACAAATGTGCAAGTGTCTACATGACAAAGAGCACGAAAATGTTGATTAGTGGTCTTACAGAAGGACAAAAAGAATGTTTGCATGGTGGAGGTAGTATGCTGTACATTTTGAATAGGCAATGTCATGTGTTGTTATTTTGCTTGCATTTATTCAGTTTCTTGTGTTGGGTTGAGCCGGTATTTGTCAATTGCCATGTACACAGAAATGACAAAAACTGCAGAACTGTTGCACCAGGAGGACAGAGCGGTAGGTGTGGTATTATATCAAAATTTGAAAATGTAAGTCGACACCAGTTAGGTTAGGCGCCTAATATGTAGTGGCTCAGTAAGAACAGGGGGCAGAGAGGTTTAAACAACTGATGTGACAGTTTCTGTGGGTTGCCTCTTATCTGTGCATTTTGCAGGTAGAACATGCATGTTTGCACTGACAGGAGGCTCTCATTCATTTTGGACACGGGTATAAGAATCAAAAACCATGAAGACTACAGCATTTATGTAGGGTTTCAAATGTTGACTTGCAACATGCATGTGTTGATTTTATGTATCAATATATTCCCCCTGATTGTGTCTTGCCTTTCCTGGAGACGATCGCATGCATTGTAGTTATTCGCTAGATTATGTTGCAAAGATACTGTATTATTTGTGTCCATTATTGACTTGCATTTTCATCATTCATGTGAAAATAGGGTGTGGAAAATTAAACCCACCCACCCCAAAAAAAAGGTAAAATGAAGAAGAAAAAAATCATGTAGGCTACAGACAAGAATGTAGTAAGAATTTATTGCATTGAACCAACATCAATAGTAGGCCTAAATACTGCACGAATGCAACAAGTATTATTCTGGCATGCATCAAGCTGGAAACTGCCTCCCTGCACGTCAGCTGACATTTTCCTCATAAGAATGCGTCCATGTACTGATTTTTTTTAAAATAATGCGGCGGTGAATTTATCTATTAAGACTAATATCCAACTTTCCTCAAATCAATACTGGCACAGTCAGTAAGGGCTGTGATGACGAGGGCACCATTTGGGAAGATGTCTGGGTGAATTTGGGGGGGGGGGGTTTGTCTTGAAAGATTCAAGTGTTTCAATCTATAGAACTGGCATCGACTCTTTGCATCTTGCCAACAATAGATTCGTTGCCAATAAATGCATTGAAGAAGCGCTACCAAGTATTTTATTGTTTTTACGCCTTTCATGCCTAATGTTGCTTTCGAGGATGACTTGTTCAACATTGGTCCACAAGAGAAACTGAAGATATGGCTAGTCAGTTCCTCCTGTACCATAAGATGCTGAAGCATTGAGGTTCTGCCAGGAAGGCAGGTGGAGAGGTAGTGTGCATGACTGTTGTAAATCTGGAGAATTCAAGACTACAGCACCAAGATGGCGTCCAGTGGAAGCAGTGTCTGCATCTGCTGGAAAAAAATGAAGTAGCCTGCTTAACCCTTTCCGTGGTAGTCGCGAACCAGTTCGCGATAAGCATTACCCGCTGTCAGTGGTTATCGCGGACTAGTTCGCGCGCCACACCCGCTCAACTGGAGGCATTCCAGCATTGCACAAGGCCCTTCTATTTATAGCCTGATTGATCGTGAAGCAAGATAGGACCTTTGTTAACGCTCAAAAGTAGGCCGATTGCCAACAGAGGTCACATGGAAGCTGGGTGCGAGAAGAGAATGCATCGGTGCGGGCTCATAACGCACAACCTGATGTCGAGTGATCTGCCGGATGATCTGTACTTGCGCTGCCACTCTTTTCCTCCTTTGCAAGTCTTGCTTTCACTAGCTGCCGATTTCTTTGGTTACTTTTCTTTCCTTTGAAGGCATGTACAGTGTGGTACTATTATTTAGGCCTGGTAACAGCGTTAAAAGTACGAGAGAGCGCTTCCGAGTCGAATGGAAGGCAGCCATCTTGTCTCCAAGCATTTGGAGCGAATGGAGCTCTCTCATTGGTTCATTCGTGTCAGCTGACCTGAAAGGCTTGAATCTATCCCTTGCAAATGATCATATAGCTCTTTGTACACGAAGCCAAGAGCAGTTATCTCCCTTGCACTGGTTAAATGAGATTCCGCGCTTTCGATAGACACCAAACATGCGAAGGTTTGTTCAAAGTTTCTATACGTTGCCAAGGCCCAAACATTGGCATTTTATGAGCAAAAATTGTGCAACAACACTTTTGTAAGGGTGGGTCATCTGTTTTATTGATGGTTTTTGCAAAGAAAGATGCTATTTTCAAGCTCGACCTTACTAGATTGGCATTGTTGAATCATTGTAACAATGATTGTTGAGGGTTCAAAGAGTGCAAAAAACCACAAATCTCAAAATCGACCATGCAAGCCCAAATGATCAATTTTCACTGCCGTGTCTCCCCTTTAGATATTCATAAATAAATGCATGTTCATTACACAGAGGAAATGCTTGCTTTGTGGTATTTTGTGTCCAATTCTGAGCATTTTTTGTACACATTGTGTTTGTCAATGTTTAATAGTTTCTGAGCTATGTTAATTAGAAAAGCGGAGGGGTGTTTTTGAAAAAACAAGTCTGTTATAGCACCACTGGTGGACAGACAGAGCGTTTTTATGACACCACGGTAAGGGTTAAGAGTAATCGCAATTATTTCGGAAGCAGTGCCTCAATGAAATGACCATGTCATGCAGCTGGCCAGGTCCCGGGTACCTAGTCCACCACAAGTCAGACACCAAATGCTACCCACACTGCAGTTCAAGAACAGATGACCACATCTAGTAGTGCAGCTTTCACCCGCAGCAATGTGTAGTCAATGCCAAAGAAGAGAGACAAGCCATACAGTTGTTGACGCTGGCTTGTAAGAACCCAAGAGAAAAAGTTTCATTGCAAGAACGCTTCTGGGGGGCCAAAGACAGCAATTCTGTTTGAAGGAGGGCAGTATTTCTAAAACGGTTAGTCTGACGAGGAAACAAGCTTGGAAAGCCACAACGAATGCTGCCTGATGTTATTAGTGTGATCTGATAAACACGAGTTTATTATGAGTTCAGTTCTGGAAAGGTCCAGTTGAATTCATGGGGTGACTTTATTGACAGTGGAGGGTGAACTAAGTGAACTACAATAACAGAAAGTCAATGCATGCACCTCGTGCAGTTCAAGCAATCATCTCTCCTGAGCACAATCAGACTTTCAGTTCAGTTCAGTTCAGTTCAGTTCAGTCCCTTGACCGATTTGGCCGTCGGGGGGGACATGAGGGATGATGAGACAGCAGTCCTCCTCCATTCGGGTCTGTTTTGGGCAGTCGCTAGCAGCTCTTCCATGGAGAGGGAGGTCCATTCCTTCACATTGTCAGTCCAGCTCTTCTTCTGTCGGCGGCGACGACGCCCACCCTTTAACAAAAATGACACCCCCCCTGTGTGTTGGGGTAAGATTTGAGCCACAGCTTCTCCCCATACTTTTTTTAACCATCCGAGTGCCAGGAACCGATCTGGTCGGTTCAAGAATCGTTGCCAGGTTGCTTGAACCGACCTGGTCGGTTCAGAATTTTGGTGGTTGATAACGATATTGTGCTGTTCTTAAAACGGCAGATTACATCATTTCTCGAAATAATATTCATTTTGGAATAAAATAAACACATATTTGGACCCACAAAAGCGCTTGTTATCGTTTTCTCCCCTATTTCGCTCACGGAGGGCAACATGTCAACAAAGATGGCGACGTGCGTTCACTTCCGCGAATGTGCGGAGCGTCAATTACAACGAATCTCGAATGATTCAGAGATTTTCAAGAACAATCTAGTCAGAATATACGTTTGAAAGGGTGACATAAACAATTTCAGCACAGTATGCGCTTGTTTTGAAAGAATTCTTCATAGAATCAGCGTACTGATTGCCATTGCGCACGTTGATATGTATCAACTAAACGGAGGAGACGAAGCACTACTTGCGATCTACGTAGCCAAAACCGTGGCAGCGCAGTAATATTTCCTCTGAGACACAGGTTTTCATTGGCTGAGTAACTGATCATGGAAAGAAGGCTCTAGAAATAGCGATCCAAGCGGGAAACATAATGTAAACAAAGCATGCGCTCGACCGCCCACAATGGCAGATCAACCGAGTACGTCTGGCGAGAGTGAACGATTACGATGTATACGAAGTGCGTTTGAGGTTCTTGCTGCTGTAATAGATAGCAAAGACAATTCTGATGTCGAGATTGAGGATAACGACAATGATTCGGACTTCGGTCTCGGGAAGAAGGAAAGGATATGTGTTGTCTGCAGTCCATCCACCAGAGGGAAAGGCGGAATTAGATCGAGAACCTATACTGTCCAGGATGTGACGTGGGATGCTATTTGGCCTGTGAGCAAGGTTGGGCACTACAGAAGAATTCCAAAGCGTGGCAGACGAGAGGGAGCTTGAGAGGAAGAGGATGACTGAACAGTCTCTGTTGATAGTGGCATATCAGAATGCCTTATTCTGACCTTGGCTTTTTGAACTCAGATGAACTCATTGCTGAGGCAAAGTTGCTCATTCCTGTCTTGATATTTTGCATGTTGAAGCTCACAGCAGGAAGGAAAGTGACATTTAATCCTTTGATTTTTCACATTTGCATGCTTCTATAATAGTCTTAGATTAGATGCTACAAAACTTTTTTTTTAATTACTCACCAGAAGTACCTTATATTATTGTTGACACATTTCTGATTAGATATCAACTCAACAAAGTTTCTTTATCATGAAAGTAAAAAGTGAGGTGTGTAGATAGTGATACTTTTTAATTTCATCTTTATTCATTTCCTTACAATTTTATCTGGGTTTTGCTGAAATATCTTGTAGTTTGAATGCTTATGTTGGCCACAATTATCATGTACCCCAAAATTAACAGAAAGCATTCCGAGGGCACTCATAATATTTTAATCCTTTCCAAGTTTCTTGTAGCCAAGCAGTGCTTACAGATTTTTTTTTCTTGGGTAGGATAATGTTTTTGCTTGCTTGTCAGGTGCTTTTTGTCACCCTTCTTCCATATAAAAGTGTACCTTAGTAGGTGGGTAGACGACTTTGATTTTAAAAAATAATTTAAAGCAGCATTCCAGAAGTGATTTCTATTTGCCATACATATATATGTCATATTTCTGGTAATAAACATATAGTTCATTCAATAAGCTTTCTAGTGATATATAGTTTGTATGTGTTATTTCTGCATGTTGTATGCCTATATGGTCATTTGGCATATGACCCGTGAACATGAAAAAAACGGTGACATTCGGGCACTAATAGTCTGACACCCGGAGGGTTAAAGAAGTGGATAACAGTAGAAATCGCGACTTGATCCTATTCCAACCATTATGATTTTTCATGATCAGTGGCATATAGCCCACAAAGGCTGATGGGCCGTATAATTCCACCTTTCCACCTATTCTTCACAAAAATGACTGTCGAAAACAAATAGCGCAGCATAGAAAAAAGTATACTCATGCATTTGTAGAACACAAGAATCACTAGAGAGCACTCTGAGGGCGCAAACCTCTACCAAGGGACCCACAACTAACCTTCTATGGCCCAAATAATCTATTCAGGCAGGATTCTCTGCTAGCCAGGCCTGACCCTACGAAGTTTAGTTCATTTTTAGCTTCTGCTGGAGGACTCAGTGCAGCATGCATATACCGGCGTCATCATTAGTCTAGCGTCATCAACTTCGTGATGAGGGGTAACATTTCTCTTTATGGTTTTAATTCCAAAACGAGATAACATAAACTCCAAAATTTGATGGATTGTTTCTTGGGTGAAACCGTGACCTTGCATTACATTTCAATCTGTCTGCGTCTTTGAAAGAGAACTGTTTTAAACTTTACCAGTATATGCAGATTTAAGAATTTTCTCAAGTTCATTTCCCCTTCAGTACGTAGTTGAGGGTCACAATTTGCCAGTTTACATTTCTGTAGATCGGTAGCAATGCATTTCTCTGCCATTTAGATAGGCAGTTAAGTCATCGCCTTCATGGACATTACATCATATGGACAGCTGGCTCGCTCAGCCTGCACGCGCTGTGTCATATAAGAAGTTCGCAGATGGCCTCGTTTTCAAATTTTGTTCTAATTGCACTTCCGGTTACTCCGCTTACTATGACGCCGCTGTCTAGCGATTTCTCATGGTAAGTAAAACAGATAATTGTTCAAACAGTGATGATTTATTCCATCAGTTGAAACTGTAAGTACATTTGCAGGCATCCCAGACACACTTTGCAGTTTAAAAAAAAGGTATTCATTCCACTTTTGACGGAAAACAAAGCACTTTGGTCAGGCTGTTCGGACTGCTTGCCCGCTTCTCTGCCTCGCCAGCCCAACTCTGCTTGGAGGGAGCGAGAGAAGTACATAGTCTGTGTGTAAGTGTGTGCGTCGTCTGTGTGTAAATTTTCGTGTAGATGTTGTGTGAATGTCTGCTGTCATTTCGATCTCGACGTTGGCATGAGGGTGGAAGGTAGAGGAGGGAAAGACGAAAGTGAGCGATCGCAGTTTAACCCTTATCCTGGTGCTAAAACGGTGACGTTATGGGCTGCCAGTGGTGCTAAAACACAAGCAAATTGAGCAACACGCACACCTTTCATTAACTTTGAGATTGCTGATGAACCGTTACAGATAGTCACATAAAATAAAAACACAAAATGCTTGAAATTGAATGAACAATATTTAGGTGTGCAGTTTATAGTCTTTATTCAAATGCTGATTTTTTTGTCAAATTTTAAATGGTAAACATTTGTGTGTTTTTCACTCCTGGAGAAATAAAACTGGTAAATCACTATGCAATAGTGGGTAAATACCCTATAAACCCTACTGGATGTTTGCTTTATCATCTGTGCATACTAATGTATCATTCTCTTTGACCAAAAATGCACTCTTTAAATTACAATGCAAATTCGATGAGCCATGTATTAGAGAGGCAAAATGAAGTAATTCTGATTACCTATACTCTTCCATCTCTTATGCAATATTCTTCATATTATTGCAAATGTAGAAACTGAATAGCATCAATATGTGGATAATTCAGCATGAAAACAGTCTGCAGTAAAGTTCGTCTCCTACACATGTCCACCTAGTTCTGCTATCTGGAAGAGTTATCTACATGGCCGTATTTTGAACAACGGATTAGTCTTGTCGTCGAGCACGTTGTCTGCCAAGTGCAGGTTGCTCAGTATTCCTTGGAAACGTGTGAGCGACATTGTCTGACCAAAAAACAGAGTGGCATCGACTTCATCTGTGCTCCAATATGCTGGGATGAACGATTTCACAACGATACCCATGAGGATCACGAGAGCAAGGAATGTTTACATTTCGTCACAGCTGACAGGCGACCAGCGTAACAATCGCGAATGAGGAGACGGCTCGATCGTTGCTTTCCAGTTAGTTTCCTCTCAGCATACAAGTTTGTTTTCTCCACAAGCAAATCAAAAACTGTATCATCCAGGAATAGATTGAAAAAGTCAATTAGCTCAGCGTCAAGAGTTGATCTCCGCGAGAAGTTTCAACTCACCGGTGAATGACGCGATTAGCGGCTCATCAACTGTTCGCATCCACCCCTCTTCTCCTACCTCTTGATCACTCGCAGCTTGAGAGATCGGCATTCTAGAACTAATTACAGCTTGCCTGATTATTTCATCCAAAGTTTCCTCATCATCTTCATCTTTGGCAGCTGAAGGATTAAAGTCTTCGAACAGATTTCGCGATCGCGACATGCTGACTCGAGCTTCCGCTTCAATTCGTACGGGATAGACCATAATTTCTACTTTAACGCACATAAAACCACCCCGATCGTTGATTGGCCAAGCTGTAGACTGTAGAGAAACCTCTTCTGCATGAACTGGAGTCAGTAAACGTAGAGTTATATGATAGGCTTGTACTTGGAGAGAGCAACAACGCACGTGGTGTCAGAAACGACATATGCCGCGCTAACCAGTGGCGGACCACAAGGGCGAGCGCGGCAAATGCCGCGCTAACCAGGATAAGGGTTAAATGTCTCGAGATCGTGCGCGCCTATTTGTGTGAGTGAAAGCGTGTGTGATGCAATGCAGTAGGGATGGCATGGCCGTGGCTATTGATTTCATTGCGTCTGATTGTGTTCCTCTTTCCCCGACCTTTCATTTCACTTTTGACGGAAAACAAAGCACTTTGGTGAGGCTATCTGTAGTTCGTCTGCTAATTCCTGGTGTCGGTGAGGTCCGCGCGTCAGCTATAAATAGAAGTGCGCGAAGAATGTACGCTGTTCTGTCCAAGATGAGGTGAAGATTTGTTTTGATTTCAAAGACAAAAGACGTCAAACACACCCACATCCCACTGAAACAAATTATAATGAAAGAAACGTACCTCGTTTGATGCAAGCATCGTCAAAGTGTCGACTGCAGATCTTGGCCATGTCTGGGTTGAAACTTGAATGCTTCGTGCACTCGATCAATTTGTTTTCCATTTGTCTTTCGCTTCACTGACACCTTTTCTTGAAATTCCAACAAAAGAAAGTCCCCTGCATGCCACTGATGATACCTTACAATCAACAACACAACACTTGGCTCCATCTGAAGTACTGTTCGCCCTCCTTGATATTGGTTTAGGAACCACTGCAGCTCTTGTATCATTGTCACTCATTTCGCAACACACTGTGGTTGACTCTGGAAGTAACTATGCATTTCAGAAATGGTTGACAACAAAACTAAACACAGGGTTACAAACTAGACCCAATTTCCCACCGACTTATGCCGAGAAAAAATTAAGATGGCTAAAACTAAGACACAAAAATCGTGATTTTCGCCAGGTGTTTTCACTAACAAAGGCATTGGCCATTGAAAGCGGAGCAGCCGGAAGTGCAAATAGAGCAATTGCGAAAACGAGGCTATCGGCGAACTTATTTCTCTACACGCCACAGTCAGCTATCCATTCTATATTGGATCCATGTCGCCTTCAAGCAAATCTGAAACACGTTTAAGGTGTAACTGACTCGGGGGTTCTGGGCCCTTCACATCCAAGGAATGAACAACTTGACAGCAGTGGATCCAAACAGCAACTCATTTATTCCTAAGTCATACTTCCAAACAACACTTTCTGAGTACAAGTTCACTGCATTCACCAACCAATCTCCTTTCGTTCCATAAACATTGCTTAGTCTCAAATATGCTTTCCAGGAATCACTCCAAACTCGTGCATGCTGAAACCGTTCATGCCCTTAAAGGTACTCAACGTTCATACAGGCTACACTCCCCCTTTACAAAAAATTGTCGTCCTCGACAATGGAAAAGAGTGCGAAGAACTAGGCCGTCAGGGCTGAAGTGCAGGGAACTTATCATACAGAACATTTATCATCACAAAAGATAAAGAAATCCACAAAATCAAGAAATCCACAATCCAACTGCTAGTAAACTATTTAAAGTTATTTACAACCGAAGGCCTTCAACAGTTCAGCAATCAAGCAGTCAACTTCATTCAAAATCTCCATCTGACTGATGTTGACTTTGTAATCCCCAGATGAGATCCACCTCGAACGGCGTCTTGTTCTGACCGGTCTCGCCAGTGGAGGCACTGAGTCTCGTCTAGACTCGAATCCCCTCGCACTGGTCTTACCCCCCCAGTTCACAGAGGAGCTTTCATTATTTCCTGCCAAGTCCCCACACTCTGTAGGTCCAGGTGAAGGCATCTCCACCCTCTGAAAAACTTCTCTCCTATCCAATTCAGGTTCTTGGCTCGGTTCAGGAGCATGAATCGAGGCATTGCCAAGAGCTGCTTCAACAGCAACTGCCTCCACGGAGTTCTGTATCGGCTCAGTGCTCTGCACAGAGTCTGCAGACTGTATGGGTAACAGAAGGTTTCGATGAAGTGTCCTAGGGCGGCCTCTTTTCCCTTCCTCAGCCAACCTGTACACGGGTACATTCCATCTGATGATGGTTGGGAGGTGACAATGTACACTTCCTCGAACCATCTATCATCCAATTTGCCCCCATTCTATAAACCCGATTCAGTAGTATATTTTTGCCGGTAGGCGAAATCTCTAATTTACTAGAATGACTTGCCCCAAGGAGTCGCGTTTCGGACCAAAACTTTATCCCCTGGCTGCACCTGTGAACCTCCGGCCCGTTGATTATAGAAATGCTTTTGATGTTTCTGAGACTCTTTTGCATGATGCCTTGCTGTCTCAAATGCTGCATGCAGTCGTTCCTTCAGGTCTTTCACGTAGTCTGTGTAGCCGTTGTCCTTACCACACTCCTGTATGGCTCAGAATCCTGGGTCCTGTACCACAGACACCTGAGGCTCTTGGAACGCTTCCACCAATGCTGTATTCGCACGATCCTGGAGATACACTGGAGCCATTACATCACAAAGGTAGAAGTTTGGAATGGTCTCAACTCACCAGCAAAGAGACCATGCTTTTGAGATCTCAGCTGCGCTGTGCAGTCCATGTTTCCAGAATGGAAAACCACCGCCTGCCCAAAGAAGCACTATTTGGTGAGCTCTCCACTGGTCGACATGAAAAAGGGGGCCCGAAAAAGAGATACAAAGACTCTCTCAAGAAATCCCTCATCTCCTGCAACATCGATCCCCGATAGTAGGCCTCCGTCGCTGCTGACAGAGATGCCAGGCGTCATACCATCAATGAAGCTACGGCAAGTGTTGGAGAGCTCCTGCAGGGACACACTGAGGAAGAAGCGCCAGAGGAGGAAAAACCGAGAGGGCGTCATGCTGGACCCTGACCAGACCTTCCCCTGCGGCCGCTGTGGTCGGGCTTGCTGGTCCCACATCGGCCTCTACAGCCACCACTGTGTCTGCGTTGGACGTGGACAGCAGCGTCGACCCATCTTCATTCACGAAGCAACGCCTTAGAAGGAATTGCATTCCTTCGGGTTGGAGGGTTGCGTTCCAAACCAAAGGTCAACAGGCTGATGTGGATGGCGACGAAACATGAGATAATAGGGTGAAAATCCTGTGGTGTCATACCGGGTGCAGTTGTACGCATGTACTAAAGTGGAAACATGAGCTTTCCATTTAGCTCTCTGCTTCACCTCAAGGGTACCTAGCATGCTCAGCAATGTCCAGTTGAAACGCTCGCAGACCCCATTTCCCATTGGATGGTAAGGAATAGTCCGTGACTTCCTCCCACCCGTAATCTCACACAGTTCCTTGATGAGATTGCTCTCAAAATTCCTTCCTCGGTCGCTGTGTATGAATGCAGGAAAGCCAAAGTGAACAAAGAAATGTTCAATCAAACCCCTTGCTGTAGTCTTGGCGGTTTGGTTTGTGGTGGGAATTACTTTGGTATACTTTGTAAAGTGGTGTGTGAACACCAGCGACAAAGAAAAGAAAGAAAAAGCATGACTGGAGTCTGACTAATTGTATTCTCTCGAGAAGAATAGAGGCCCTGAAGAGGGCCGTTTTTGGGAGCTCTGACGACACTTGTAAGCGGAGCAAATGGCTTGGCTCTATGTGGCGATGGCATCGAGCCCGGTGTCATAGAGCGCAGAGAGTCACCTTTTGGATGGCAATGGCGTCGAACCTGGCGTTGAAGGGTGCAGAGAATCGGCAAGCTTTCGGAGGGAAACTCCTTCTTCAGGCCAAGTGGTGGTAAGGGACTGGCGGCATCCAATTTCGAAGTGGTCAGCACATAAGCCAGTGGATTGTTGGGTGGCGATGGCTTCCTCTTTGCCTTTGTTGCCTATTGATGAACCCTTCGTTATATCATGCAATGGGCGAGCAATGGCAGCAAAACCAGGAACAAACCTTTGGTAGAAGCCAGCAAAGCCCAGGAAACTCTAGACTTCTCCCACGGTTCTTTGGACTTGCCAATCCTGGATACTCTGGATTTTATCCGGGTCAGTCTCAACACCTTTGGATGAGACAATGTGTCCAAGGAATTTCACAGGTCTTTGGAGTAGCTCAGTCTTATCTAGTCTGACTTTTAGACCTGCCTCCTCTAACTTCCCAAGCACACGATCAAGCCTCTCCAGGTGAGTCTCCAGAGTCTTGCTGAACACTAAGATGTCCTCCAAGAATAAAAGACCGGACGTCAAGTGTTCATATTCCATGAGACGCGGGAACGTTGCTGGTGCATTTGAAACCCAATCGGCATTCTGTTGCATTCAAAGAAACTCAGATTGCCAACAGAGAAAGCTGTCTTGGGTTCATCTTCCTCCGCGAGTTCCACTTGCCAGTAGCCACTTCGCAAGTCCAGTTTTGAGAACCACCTCAAAATATCCAGTGTCTCCTCAATTCTGGGTAGTGTGCATGCATCCTTGATTGTCAAATTGTTCAATCGACGGAGGTCAATACAGAATCGGAGTCGACCATCTCATTTCCAGACGAAGACAACAGGTGAGGAGAATGAGCACTCCGATCTACGAAGGACTCCTAATTCCAGCATCTCCTCCAGATGGCGTCGAAACCTCATCAAGCATGGATGGGGGGATTCGGCACGACTATTCCTTGAAATATATTTCACTCGTGAGTTTGATATGGTGCCTCTGTATCTGTGTACGTCCCAGATCCAAATCGTGCCTGGACCACATCTTCTCCCTCTTTATAAAAACGTCACGGAGACTGTCCAAATGCTATCCCTGAACATCTGAGGGAATTTTGTGCAAGAGAGTTTCTCTGAAGCTTTTGTTCAAGTCATCCCCAACCTGAGCAGTCTGCACAGCCAAAATGTCTGCCAACTTGATGTCAGCGATTACTGCCCGAGCAGGAACAGTGCCGTGGGGTTGAATAACAGCACCCATTGCTCCAGGTGGGTGGACTCTGGTTCCATTTGAATGATAGCTGGTATGAGCATCAGTCCTCTAGGCATGGGGATGTCTTCATCCATGACAACAGTGCTTTTGATCCCCACACTGTGCAGCTGAGTCAGTGAATCCGGGTGCAATGGTAACTGCCTGCTGACAGCATATCTGACCCAACGACTGAGCAGACTCACTCAGAGCATTGTCCTTCTGCAAAGCAGCCAAAGTCAAGTGCCACTCCTCAGAAAGAGCTTTCTTTGCAGGTCTTCTCGACCAACTTGTAGCTCAAAACTTGGATAAAGTTGGTACCAAGCAAAACAGGAACTTTCTGGAGGTAGTTGATGTCCTCCATCGCCAAGAACAAAGTGGGAATGACAACTGAGTTGTCCTCCGTAAGTTGCACCACCGCTTCTACCCAGCCTTTGTAGGGGACGATGTCTCGAGCTACTCCCTGCACCATTATAAAGTTTTGGACAGGTGGCAAGGGTAGTCCCAGCTTTATAAAGTCTTGGACAGGCCACAAGGGTAGTCCCAGCTTTTTAAAGTCTTGGACAAGGTGGCAAGGGTAGTCCCAGCTTTATAAAGTCTTGGACAGGTGGCAAGGGTAGTCCCAGCTTTATAAAGTCTTGGACAGGTCACAAGGGTAGTCCCAGCTTTATAAAGTCTTGAACAGGTCATAAGGGTAGTCCCAGCTTTATAAAGTCTTGGACAGGTGGCAAGGGTAGTCCCAGCTTTATAAAGTCTTGGACAGGTGGCAAGGGTAGTCCCAGCTTTATAAAGTCTTGGACAGGCCACAAGGGTAGTCCCAGCTTTATAAAGTCTTGGACAGGCCACAAGGGTAGTCCCAGCTTTATAAAGTCTTGGACAGGCCACAAGGGTAGTCCCAGCTTTATAAAGTCTTGGACAGGCCACAAGGGTAGTCCCAGCTTTATAAAGTCTTGGACAGGCCACAAGGGTAGTCCCAGCTTTATAAAATCTTGGACAGGCCACAAGGGTAGTCCCAGCTTTATAAAGTCTTGGACAGGTGGCAAGGGTAGTCCCAGCTTTATAAAGTCTTGAACAGGTCATAAGGGTAGTCCCAGCTTTATAAAGTCTTGGACAGGTGGCAAGGGTAGTCCCAGCTTTATAAAGTCTTGGACAGGTGGCAAGGGTAGTCCCAGCTTTATAAAGTCTTGGACAGGTGGCAAGGGTAGTCCCAGCTTTATAAAGTCTTGGACAGGTGGCAAGGGTAGTCCCAGCTTTATGAAGTCTTGGACAGGTGGCAAGGGTAGTCCCAGCTTTATAAAGTCTTGGACAGGTGGCAAGGGTAGTCCCAGCTTTATAAGTCTTGGACAGGCCACAAGGGTAGTTCCAGCTGGGTGACAAGAAATTGAGTCACGGTGGACCCCATTGAGCCAGTGTCCAAGAGGCATTTGGCCTCAATTCCATTCACTAATATGGTGACGGTGTTTGCGCTTCCTATGAGAGTCGTCTTTGGGTAAATACTGAGGGAGTTCTGTCCTGCCCTGTCCCCTTTCAAGGCCGGTCCCTTCAGTTTCCCTGCCTTCCTTGGCACTGTGCCTTCCACGGCTGTCTAAACGGGCTGAAATCGGGCTATCTAGTTTTCTCCGTCACCACAGACTGAACCCATTGACCCTAGTGGTGACAGCCTTACCAGGGCCTGGCAAGAATCTGATGGTATCATATTACCCTGTTCATCCCACTATTCTTGAAGAACACAGACCAGGAAATACGCTGTTTTCTCCATGAGATATCTCAGCAAACGAAAATTTCTTTGCAAACGAGTTGGATTTCTTTGTTCCAATAGATCATTAGAATGTGGTGTACAAACAACAAGACTGAAGAATTTGTGTGGACTGATTGCTCAGCCGGATTCTGAGAGGATAGAAACAATCAGCGTTCACTCCAAAGACGAGCATGAGGAACGCTTACGTTCCTTGTGCAGAGTTTATGGTGGAAGTGTGAAGAAAAGAAAAGACAACAGAAAAGTGAAGCTCTGTTCAACCTACAAAAGCGACTTGCTGAACTCTGTAGACCTGGACATCAGTGAGGATGTGATGGGAAAGCATTCCCCATTCATTTGCTTGAGCTGCTACATTCGAATGATCTGTTCAAAACGAATTTCAGACAAGTCATCATGAACCTACACTTCGGGTGTAGAGTTCATTAAAAACAGTCAGTCTGTGTGGACTCTATTTTATGACAGAACCTGCCTTTCAGACTGCACTCTGTGTGTGCACTACGACCAGCAGTTCAAATGTAGGAGACCAGTCAAACCTGACAAAGGAGTGAGAAAGAAAGAGAAGACAGACAGTAACAGATCATCATGAGGGACTGGAATGACAGAATTGGCATTTCAACCCTCTCTATAGCTTCAGCCCCTGTGAAAGGAACAGCCAGTGCATTATGTTCAAGGCGATTTGCAGATGCTGCTACTTCACCCATGGGAATAAAACTGCGAGTGCCTGTTGAGATAAGCTTCCCTCTGACCAAAGACGAAGAGAAATACCACACTCATCTGACAAAAATGAAGCTGGGCAACTCTAGAGACAAAGACACAATGAAGTGTGTGACGGGAGGACAGCCCTTGGTTTTCAAGAAGATCATTGTTCCGCGAAAATCATCAACCTATGCTGAATCGCCATTGAAGAAGAAAAGAGACAATGAAATGAAAAAGCTGCATCAAATGGTATGTGGGGCAGAGATGGAAAGTGTGGCTGCCCTGAAACAGCAAGCTACCGAAATCAAAAGGATTGCACAATAGACGCGGCAGAGAATATGTGAACCTGTAGGTGAGAGGGGCCACGTCACACTGGAGAAAAGACAGGGATCTGCCCTAAGAACAGGCCTAGGGCTGAGCTGGAGCAAGCACAGAATGCAACGACAGTTTCTGAAGAAACTTGGAATGTGCTTTCCCTCTGAAAAAAGCGAAATAGTTCTGCACAAAGACATCTTGTGCAGTGACATTCTAGTAGATCATCGCGAGTTTTAGTCACCAAATGACGACACCTTCTGTTCTTTTATTAGTTAGTTTAGTTAGGTTTAGTTAGTTTTAGTTTAGTTAGTTTTAGTTTAGTTTAAATTTAGATTTGTGTAGTATTAGTCTAGTTAGTCTTGTCTATTTTAGTTTAGTTTTGGATTAGATTAGATTAGATTAGATTAGATTAGATTAGATTAGATTAGTTTCGTTTGGTTTGATTTCGTTTGATTTGGGGTTTGGTTTAGGGTTTGGTTTAGGGTTTGATTTAGGGTTTGGTTTAGGGTTTCGTTTCCGGTTTAGTTTCCGGTTTAGTTTCTGGTTTAGTTTCCAGTTTAGTTTCCAGTCTAAGGTTTCGTTTAAAATTTCAGTTTCAGTTTAGTTTTGTTCAGTTTGGATTAGGTTAGATTAGATTGGATTGGATTGGATTGGATTGGATTGGATTGGATTGGTTTGATTATGGGTTTGATTTAGGGTTTGATTTAGTTAGGGTTTGGTTTCTGGGTTCGTTTTCGGTTTCGTTTCCAGTCTAAGGTTTCGTTTACAGTTTCAGTTTAGTTTAGTTTAGTTTAGTTTAGTTTAGTTTAGTTTAGTTTAGTTTAGTTTAGTTTAGTTTAAGGTTTCGTTTCAGTTTAGTTTAGTTTAAGGTTTCGTTTCAGTTTAGTTTAGATTAAGGTTTCGTTTCAGTTTCGTTTCAGTTTCATTTCAGTTTCGTTTCAGTTTAGTTTAGTTTAAGGTTTCGTTTCAGTTTAGTTTAGTTTAAGGTTTCGTTTCAGTTTCGTTTAGTTTAAGGTTTCGTTTCAGTTTAGTTTAATTCCGTTTAGTTTAAGGTTTCGTTTCAGTTTAGTTTAGTTTAGTATAAGGTTTCATTTCAGTTTAGTTTAGTTCAGTTTAGTTTAAGGTTTCGTTTCAGTTTAGTTTAAGGTTTTGTTTCACAAAGTTTGAGAGTTTTCGGAAAATTGATGTTTCAGGCGCTAAAATGTCCAGCTTGCTTCATTGAGAGTATGATTTCTCTGTCTGTGTACACAGTCAGCACTGTTGTATCACATGGTGTGTTTGGTATCTTTTAAAAGCTTGGAAAACGGTTATTAAAAAACAACACCTTGATTGTGAGATAGGGATCTCAAGGAAATCTGAAAACATAACCCGTATGCGTGCACTCATTCAGTGCTGTTGTTACACAGACCTCCGGTTACCAGCGAGCTCTGGCTTAAGCAGCGAGGTCACGCTATTTTTAGATCAGGGGAGGAGACGAGGAGTGAGAGTGATAAAGTTTTGCCTGAGACCAGCGGCCAACTGAAAAGCGCTGTTGAAACAGCCGTGTTTTGTTTCGTTTCGTTTTGTTTCCGTTCGGTTCGGTTTTCGTTTTCCTTTCAGGTTTAGGTTTAGTTTTAAGTTTAGTTTTAGATTTTGTTTTAGGTTAGTTCTAATTTTTGTTTTGGTTTAAGTATTAGTTTTAGTTTTAGTTTTAGTTTTAGTTTTAGTTTTGGATTTAGTTACAGATGAAGGTTTAGGTTTAGATTTAGCTTTAGTTTACAGTTTTAGTCTAGTTTAGTTTAGTTTAGTTTTAGTTTTAGTCTTGTGTAGTTTAACATAACTTTTCTCCCATCTCTCCCGCCCCTGGGATTGAACCACGGCACAGCGCCTCGCTGCAAAGCCCAACGCCTTGTGTAGTTTAGTTTAAGTTTAAGTTTAAGTTTAAGGTTTTTGTTTCGTTTTGTTTCGTATGGTATGGTATAGTGTCGCTGTTGGGGTAGATGAAAGGTGGCTCGACCACCAACCAGTAAAAAATAAAATAAAAGGGAAATTTCATCCTCAGTCACTAATCAACAAAGATGTCACAAACAGAATTTTACATAAAACGATCGACTATTACATAGACATCTTTCAAACAAAACTCTCACTAACTGAACATACACATGAAAACAAAACAAAAACGATTATCCAAATAAAAACCTTTAAAAACCACCCGGCAGGCTTAATTACAGTTCTTAGTCACAATTACTTCAATTCCTTTTTCCCACTCTCTATCTCTCTCAATAAATCTTCCTCCCTATTTATATGTGATGCAGAACACTAAGAATCCAATTATGCACCAAGAAAAACGTTCTGCACAAACCGCTGCAGAACTATAAAAAACAAAACACTTGCAAAAGGTCCCAAAAATGCATAGTCAGCAAGTTCTGACAGTGCATATATCGCTTAAAGGCGCATCATCACAGAGACACAACATTCTCTATACTTTCATAAAAGTAAAAAATTAAACCAAATCGTGACATATGTGTTGGGTTGGGTTAGTAGTAGTTTTAGTGTTAGTGTTAGTTTTGTTTTTGTTACTGTTGGTTTTGTTTTTGTTAGTGTTTGTTTTGTTTTTGTTATTGTTTGTTTATTTTTTGGGTGTTAATTAAGTTTTTTATAAAGTGTTAGTTTAGTTTTTTGTGTTAGTTTAGTTGTTTAGTGTGTGTTAGTTTAGTTTGTGTGTTGGTTTAGTTTGTGTGTTAGTTTAGTTTGTATGTTTGTGTTAGTTTGTGTGTTAGTGTTAGTTTGTGAGTTAGTGTTAGTTTGTGTGTTAGTGCTAGTTTGTGTGTTGGTTTAGTTTGTGTGTTAGTTTAGTTTGTATGTTTGTGTTAGTGTGTGTGTTAGTGTTAGTTTGTGTGTTAGTGTTAGTTTGTGTGTTAGTGCTAGTTTGTGTGTTAGTGTTAGTTTGTGTGTTAGTGTTAGTTTGTGTGTTAGTGTTAGTTTGTGTGTTACTGTTAGTTTGTGTGTTAGTGTTAGTCTGTGTGTTCGTGCTTTTCTGTGTGTTAGTGTTTGTCTGTGTGTTAGTGTTAGTTTGTGTGTTAGTGTTAGTCTGTGTGTGTTAGTGTTAGTGTGTGTGTGTTAGTGTTAGTATTTGTGTGTTAGTGTTAGTTTATGTGTTAGTGTTAGTTTGTGTGTTAGTGTTTGTTTGTGTGTTAGTGTTTGTTTGTGTGTTAGTGTTAGTTTGTGTGTTAGTGTTTGTGTTTGCGTGTTAGTGATAGTGTGTTAATGTTAGTTTGTGTGTTAGTGTTAGTATCTGTGTGTTAGTGTTAGTGTTTGTGTGTTAGTGTTAGTGTTTGTGTGTTAGTATTAGTTTCTGTGTTGGTGTTGGTTTGCTTGTTAGTGTTAGTTGTGTGTTAGTGTTAGTTTCTGTGTTAGTGTTAGTTTGTGTGTTAGGGTTTGTTTGTGTGTGTTACAGTTCAGACTTTAATCATTTTTCTATATTGTTTGAAACGTTCGCCATGTCGATGTTTTGGCGGGAAGAAGCTGAGCTTTGCACTCTGAGACTAGTTTGTTTGTGTGTTAGTGTTGGTTAGTGTGTTAGTGTTTGTTTGTTGTTAGTGTTAGTTTGTGTGTTAGTGTTAGTTTGTGTGTTAGTGTTAGTTTGTGTGTTAGTGTTTCTTTGCGTGTTAATGTTTCTTTGTATGTTAGTGTTAGTTTGTGTTTTAGCGTTAGTTTGTGTGTTAGTGTTTGTTAGTGTGTTAGTGTTTGTCTGTGTTAGTGTTAGTTTGTGTGTTTGTGTTTGTTTGTGTGTTAGTGTTTGTTTTTGTCTTAGTATTTGTTTTTGTGTTAGTGTTTGTTTTAGTGTTAGTTTAGTTTAGTTTTTGTTTTAGTGTTAGTTTAGTTTTATGGTTCAGTTCAGTTTAGTTCAGTTCAGTTTAGTTTAGTTTAGTTTAGTTTAGTTTAGTTTAGTTTAGTTTAGTTTAGTTTAGTTTAGTTTAGTTTAGTTTAGTTTAGTTTAGTTTAGTCTAGGTTTACTTTACTTTACTTTACTTTATATTACTTTACTTTACTTTACTTTACTTTACTTTAGTGTAGTGTACTTTAGTGTAGTGTACTTTACTTTAGTGTACTTTACTTTAGTGTACTTTACTTTTTGTCTAGTTTACTTTTTGTGTAGTATACTTTTAGTCTAGTTTACTTTAGTCTAGTTTAGTTTACTTTAGTCTAGACTAGTTTAGTCTAGTCTCGTCTAGTTTACTCTAGTCTAGTCTAGTCTAGTCTAGTCTAGTCTAGTCTAGTCTTTTTAACAAATCCCTATTCTTCCCGTCCCAGGGACAGAACCACGGCACTACGCTTCGCACATCATCCAACCCCAAATCAAGCTCGCCTCCCTCTGCCTGTCAAAGTTTACTTTAGTTTAATAAATCAAAAAGTTCAAAACGGATCCTGATGAAATAGGTGGAAGGTCCGGGTTTCACCCAAGGAAGAATCCATGTAATTTTGGAGGCTGTGTTATCTTGGTTTGGAATTGCGACCGAAAACAGAATGTTACCTGTTATGTAGTTTGGGAATTGGAAGAATAAAGAAAGATTTCAGTGCACATCACGAAATAGATGACGTCAAACTATCGATGAGGCGGGCATATGTGTTCTGCACTCTGATATTACTTAGCCAATAAAATGAACAAAATTTCGTAGTCAGGCCTGGCTAGCAGAACTTGACTAATTTTACAGGCCACGAAGAGAAAAGTTGGCTTCTATGGCGGGATTTTGTGCTCTAAGAGTACTCCCTATTTCCGTATGCAAAATTACACTGACAACACGCAAATAACCAACTACACTGATAAACTCGTCGGTTTTTTTTCTATCTTGCTGTGGTTTCATGTTTCGACCTGTCTGTAATCATAGTGGGCGACTGGGCATCATTGTTTCAGTCCCTACTCGACGTGACATCTTTCATAATTTCACTACAGTATCAAACAATGTTACATACGTCATTGCAAAGCAACGCCACATAACGTGATGCAGTGTGCCTTGGCATGGCAAAGAGTATCATAGTGTAGTGTAGCGTGTTGTGATGTGGTGTGGTGTATTGTCATACTATATGGCCAGTTGGCCGACGGCAAAAGAAGAGTCAGTGGTCCCAGCCTACACTTCAAGGACGCCTGCAGAAGAGACTTCAAGACCAGCAACATCCCCACGGCCGACTGGGCAACGCTGGCTGGGGACTGGAGTGCCTGGCGCCAACATGTCCGCGAAGGCACGAGGGTGGCGGGTGAGGCGAGAGGCCAGCTTGCGGCTGAGAAGAGAGCCTGGGGAAGACGCACCGCTCCGATTCCCACAGCCCAGACGACCCATCACGTCTGTGGTGCATGCGTCAGAGACTGCCGCTCGAGGATCGGCCTATACAGCCACAGCCGGCGCTGCAGAGGCCCCACCAACACTATGGATCTCAATGGGGCGCGCTGATGGTCACTCAAGATTTCGATGCTAAAGTGAAAGTGTAGTGTAGTTTAGTGTAGCGTAGTGTAGTGTAGCGTAGCGAAGTGCAGTGCAGTGCAGTGTAGTGTAGTGTAGCGTATCATAGTGTAGTGTAGCGTAACATAGCATAGTGTGGTGTGGTGTGCTGTAGTGTAGGGTAGTGTAGTACAGTATACCAAAGTGTAGTGTGAAAAGTGTCGTTTGCTATAATGTAATATGACATGATAATTATGTTAAGATAATAATTTGACACACAAAATGCAGTGAAAAATGAAATGTAATAGAATTCAATGCATTGCAGAATAATACACTTCATTTTATATCATGTTGTATCATATCATTTATTACATAAGAAATCATTTATCATATATGTTGTGTCATATAATACATCACATCACATCAACTCATACTTCAAATCATCACGTCATAACATATGTAATAAAAAAGTACATTGTGATATAATTTTGTGTTATGATCATTTGCTGCATACAACTTCTTTATCATTTCATATTTAACATATTATATCATGTCATGAAACATAACATGATATAATGTAACAAATAGAATGGAATAGAATAGAAGACAATGCAAGGGAAGGTGAGATAATAGAAGAGAACAGAACAAAAAGTAGGAAGAGTAGAGCATATAATGCAACATAACCCGACGTGCCTTAATGTTATGCAATGTAATGTACCAGTAACGCAATGTAAGGAAACACAAAACACGATACGTTATGTGAACTATGATATGATATGATCTGATGTGACATGAAACGATACAATATGATATGACGTGAGTTTACATGACTCAATGCAATGCAATACAATGTAATGTAATGCAATGCATTGCAATACAATGGAATGTGAAGGAATCAATGGTAAGGTAAGATTTGAAATGAGATTTTATGTGATATACATATATGATGATTTGATATGAGATATGATATGTCATGAGGCAATAGCTTTGATTTAATATACTGTAGTGACAAAACAAAACACAAAACATTACAGAATGAGAGATGTAACACATCGTAACGTTACTTGACATGTTGAGACGTGATGTGACATGGAATGGCCCACGGTGGTTGACATAAACCTGAAATGATGTATGATAACATAACACTATGACAAAACACAACATATAATGAACGGAATAGGCTCGTTTGTTAGTCTATGGGGATGGCAGACAAGGCCAACATAGGAATCTCTCCTGGTTCCTCTATCAATCAATGCAAGATGGATAAAGGTCAGAAGAATGAACTGCTTTAAAAATACAGGTAAGGAATTTATTTGGAGTTTGAATGTTAAGTCTGTTCTGCTCTACGGCGCTGAAACATGGAGGACCACTGTAACCACCAATAAGAAGATCCAGACATTCATCAACACATGTCTGCGCCGCATTCTACAGATACTATGGCCTGAAAAGATCAGCAACGAGGAGCTCTGGCAACGCACAAACCAATAATCAGCAGACCAAGAGATCATTCAAAGGCGCTGGAGATGGTTAGGGCACATATTACGCAAACCGGTCTCAAACACCAACAGACAGTCCCTTTCATGGAACCCGCAAGGAAAGAGAAAGAGAGGTAGACCTCGAAACAGTTGGCGCCGAGACCTGGACGCTGATGTCAAGAGAACAGGCCACTCTTGGGGACAGTTGGAAAAGATTGCTCCGGACCGCGATGGCTGGAGAACCCTTGTTTGCGTCCTATGCCCCAGGAGGGGTCAAAGGCGTAAGTAAGTAAGTAAGTAAAGTCTTGAGACAATCAAAATGCAAATGAATGGGCAAAACACTACTTCGGCACAATCAGCCAGCATATAATAATTCAAGTGAAGAAAATGAGGAAACCTGCACTTGAGTCTCGTTCCATGCTAGAAGTCCGGCAGTTCACAATTCCAAACTGCAGAGACGATGAAACTCGTGAGAAAATCACGAATATAGTCCCTCATCTCTCATTCAGATAGAGTACAAGCACATGTCTGCCAGACGAGTTGGTTGAAGATGAAGCTCTTGGCAGGAAGATCTGAGAAGGGGGTTGGATTTTCCCCCCCCCCCCCCCCCCTTCCTTGTTGTCCTCTTGAAGTTTCTTCTTTGATCTTCCCTCTGTCTTCTGCCTTGGTTTGTGGAAGGTCTATCAGGTGAGCGAACCAGCCGTCTTTCTTGCTTCCATTGAAGACCGCTTAAACATCATTCTAATCTTTCCTGGAACTTTCCATGACGAGAGAGAGTGTATAACTATAGATGCAGGTATTTCATCATCTCTCTCCAGTCGCTCAAACCACATGATCACCTTTGACCAATCCTAACACAGCCTGTCCCAAAGCCCAGCCAGGTGAGACAATCTCTTCATAATGGCGCGAAATTCAAATGAAAATTTCCCCACCCAGCAAAACATTACCTCTTCCAGGGGTTTCCCTAACATGAATTTCAGCTTTGCCGCCCAAAATGCTCTCTCTCAAACGTACAGTTCTGGCATGGCTGTATCACTTGTCAAGAACACAAATCAAACAAAACTGTTCTTAAGAGACTTGCTCTGTTCTCAAAGGAAAAATAAAACATGAGAAGGGTTTTATCGTAGTATCTGAATACATTTCAACGTTGGGATTAGTAGTGCGTTTGATAACTGTTAATTTTCAAGAATGTGAGAGGTGACAACATTATACGTTTTTTTTCCAATGGTGTGTCTTCTACTGGTGACCAAAGTTATCCCATATTGAGGCAACTTTGACTGCCAAATACATTGTGAAAAAAGGACAAAAGAGTCGGATAATTAAACACACACAAATTCTATTAACACAGTTTGCCACACAGCCTATGAAATTAAGTCCACAGAATTATGTCTAACTACAAAAATCAAATAGTTGTATTAAAGAAAAAGCATAAATCTGGCCAAACATACACCATTTAATGGTACGGCCGAAAATTCATCCATGGGGATCACTGCAGCGATTTTGACGTTCAACGTGACCCAGAAAACTGAACCATTCCTATGTGTGTGTTGGGAAGCCTTTGCTAACAGTCAAGTTGTTCTCTCCCCGCTTCCCTAATAAATCACTGCTCCGAAATAGTAACCACTCCTCCCTTCTATGGCCAAGCCTGGGTAACCTGACTAGAAATAATGTTAGCAATGACGTGCCTTGGTATTGGCCAGTGCATCGGCCACGGTCCGGCGTGTCTCTGTATGTGGCCCTCTGCAATACTCAGTCCATCTTGGGGGAACAGTCAAGGCAGGGCTCCCAGTGGGTTCCTACTACACCGGCTGCAGTGCTGTTGCGTTACTTCTCTTGATGGTCCGTTGTCTGCAGCCCAGGTTCTTGACCCTTCCAGGTGGCTGAGTGGTAGGATGAGGATGAGTGAGGATGTTGGAGGTTGGACGATGGATGAGGATGTTGGAGGATGGAGGATGGATGAGGATGAGGATGGATGATGATGTTGGAGGATGATGATGGAGGAGGATGATGGGGGATGAGGATGGAGGATAAGGATGGAGGATGAGGATGGAGGACGAGAATGGAGGTTGAGGATAGAGGATGAGGAAGTGAATGGAGGGTGAGGATGGAGGATGAGGATGCAGGATGAGGATGGATGATGAGGATGAAGGATGGAGGATGAGGATGAGGATGGAGGATGAGGATCTAAGCTTTGAGTAAATCGTATGGCCGCCTCACATGATGCAACAGAAACTCGCTGTTTCTGTTTGACATCGAATTTTGACATCAGTGTTCCCACAAGACTTGAAGACGCACAGTGGAAGGGGAGATAAAAGACCTCAACCACTCCTGAGCGACCCTGGAAAGGCTTGCAAGCGACCGACAACAGTGGAGAACCTTTGATGCTGCCCTACACGCCACCCGGCGTAAAAGGCAGTAAGTAAGTAAGTTTCCACAAGGTGAAAATCCTTGAACCTCTCAGCTACACGATAAGCCAAGTTGTAGGTATCATATATCTCTGTCAGTGGCCCAAGCTTCAACTCGAACCGCGGACTCTGACGTACATCTCGAGTTGAAAAGTTGCATCGATTTAAATGAAATATCGATGTGTTCTTCACAGAGTGCTGAGAAATCAATACTGTTACTTGGTTATGGTTTCTCTGTATGCGTGCCAGTAATTCTACACGTAAGCGTTTGCATACGTAGCGAAGAAAACATTGCAGCCAAGGAGCTTTTCTATTGGCTGACTGGCACAAGTGATTTACTTAAAATTCTGGGAGAATAGAACCGGTTCAAAACCGTGAAATCATTTCTGATGACTCAAAAGTCCATTGAAATATCTGCTCGCACACAAGAAAACGTATATTTAAGATCCAAAAACTGTTTCTGTTGTATCGTGTGCAACGGCCTTTAGCACCCGAAACTAGAGTCCAGAATTCTCGGAGACCACGGAGTGTAGATTCGGCCTGTAGTAAATTGCCAAGTACGAATAAAAAGTATATTCAAAACCCGCCACCGGATTTTGTCTAGACTTTCCTGGTTGAAACTGGTTCTCAGTCAACGTTACAAAGAGGATAAACTAACATGTGTCTCCCTAGATTTCCCTCTCGAGATAAAACACCCTCTGAGTCGTTATCAGGAGCGCGTTGCTTACACTAGTATCTTGCAAGATCTTGCGAGGAACAGGCCGGTGACACCGTCAACAAGATGAAAGTAGATGGAAGGGCTGTCAAATATTGACACCGGCCTAAGCCTCACAACGGCATTCGCGCTGACACTCCCCAGAGACTACCTTTCTAGCCCGTCATATCTCAGCTCCTCTGCTGTGTACACTGCCACGGTGCATTTTGCAAAAGTGCCTTCTGAAGCTGCAAAGGCTTGCTGTCTTATGTTTCTCAGGCGAACTCGAAATAAAAAGAAATCAATAACTCTTTGTTCTGCCGCCTTTCTGATCGAGCGAATCCGTCGATGTCCAAACGCCAGCAGCACAAAAGCCACAGTTTGGTCCATTAGGAGACGTTTCCCACCAACAAAGCAGAGCCCCATAATGACAGCTTGTAGAAACACGAGATGTTTTTGTTCAGGGTCTTGTGCTTGGAGCTTCGAAGCAAAATGCCTTTGTCTTTGCGCCTTGTGCTTCTGGAGAATGACAGCACGACAACGGACGTTGACCCCCATGTCTTGAATAAAAGTGCTATCGATTTTCTTCTTGGTTCAACGAGTTTTGTGAAAGGAAGAAATTTGTTTAGTTTTGTTTAGCAGAATTGAGCATACCAGCCAGTGAGCAAGAAACCAGCAACTTCACAAGCAGGTAAGCAGACAAGATGGCAGGCATGCAGGCGAACAAAAAGTCAACAAATGTAAATCAATAATGTGTCCAGTGGGTGTATGCTCGAGGATCATGACAGTATCTGCTGCAACGTGCCCATGTGATATTTGGTATGATCACGGAAACAAAAGGTCGCAGAGGAAACGAGCGCCATCATGTATGCAAATGACTGGTTTATCCACACTGGTAATGGCTCCAGGTGAAACCCCCCATGTGAAGCAGAAGAAAGTGTGATAAAGAAATGTCAACATTGCACTCAACAAGAAAGAAAACAACCACTCACGCGTGGCGTAGAGAAAGCTGTTCGGGACCATTCTAGTTCACTAGAGAAAGAAAACAACCACTCACGCGTGGCGTAGAGGAAGCTGCTCGGGACCATTCTAGTTCACTAGAGACTTCGCCTGTTGGCGAAACAGTCTCTAGCCCAGTTGACATCACATGATGGAAGGATTTCGTCCGAAATGTGCAAATGGAGGTCACACGAGAGGTTTGTGGGATAGCCGATCTGCTCCTCGACATACGCCGTTAAAGTAGTTCTAAGACTGTTTCGCACTAAACTCTTAACTTACTTTCGTTGAGGCAATAAACAAGCGTTTATTCGAAAAAATAACATGTTTGTGTTGAAATGGAAACAAGTTTTGACATCTGAATGATTTCTATAAAAGTGGAGAGAAAAAAGTATCAGATCGAACTATTTTTGGCTGTAATGCGAAGGGTCAAGTCTATTACGCATTCATTGCGAACTGTGCCAGAGTCACTACTGACTCGGGTTCACAGAATGGCTCTGGTTATCCTCTGACTTCACACTGGAGTACTTGGGGTCACCCGTAACTTCGATACTGGAGCACCCCTCAAAAGGTTCAGCACTACAGGTTTAAACTGGTTTGGTGGTTCTGGCGGTATATGTGACCCTGAGTGAGAAAAATGATATATTTTGTCTATAATATGCTTTATTTATTCATGTATATCTCAGAAAAAAGGCGCCATCAAAGAGGAAATCTTCCATTCTTTACAGTGTCGTAAATCAAATTTTTTTTAATCTATACGTGGCTTAGTGCGCTGACAACTTTATCCAACGTTTTCTCGAAAACTGTTTGTCGTCAGCGTTGTTTCTCATGCACGTGTTGTGAACAACGATGTTTGTTTTTTGCATCTGCTTTTCCTTTAAGACGTGTGTACTCGCCTGATTTGTCTGTGTGTGGACTTGCAGCACATGCTTCGTGTCCACAGGCTGAATCACGAGCCACAAGCTTCGCTGTAACTGTTGCAGGCGATGGCGCTTTCAATACGTTTAAAGCACTGGTGCCACTGAGGCCTGTCACGTTAAAAATCCGAATCTAAAAATACATCCGAACAAGAGACATAAATAGATCTGGAAATCCCAAAGCAAGGGACGCAACTGTGTGCGACTGCTGCTGTCCCGCTATTACCCCCCCCCCCCATCACGCCCCCCCCCCCCCCCATCCCGTCCCCCCCCACCCCCCGTGCCGTCCCCCCACCCCACCCCCTGTCTCTCTTCCTCCAAGCCCTTCTCTCGCGCGAGTGTATTTGTGTGTTGGGTGAGTATGCCTAAATTTGCACACCCTTTCCACCCTCTCTGAGCGGTTCATGAGGCGCAGCTTTTGTTACTCTCTTGTGGTACCTGCTAATCCGTTCTGCGACTCTGGACAGCATGAACTGAGAACCCCAGGCCCACGCTGGGGTTGACCTATTTTCACAGTTCAGCTGGCTGTTGCCAAGGGGAGTCTGTAGGTGCTGGCCATCTCCGGTTACACTCACACGTGGCCAGAGATTAAAAAAATCGTCCCCACTATTAATAGATATCGGGAAAAGCGTCCATTGACCTGGGAAACCCTCTGAAATCCAAATGTAGAAAGGCGCGAACCAACTGTCCAATGAGCATGGTGAAATTAGCTAGTGGCGCGAAAGTGACATCAGATCTATTCATATCGACCAATGACAGTATCTTGTTCGGATGTATTTTTAGATTCGGATTTTTAACGTGACAAGGCCCACCTCCGTTCGCACTTCCCCTGAGCTCTGTTTCCACGTCTGCTTTCCTTTGCTGCGTGCTCTGACAGTCTGCCCACATTTGCCCCGCCACGGCATCAGGAGGTAGCTGAGTGGACGTCATGAGCCATTTCTCCAATGTCTCTGCGTCCTTTTGGCGTCGGGCTGGGGCGTGTTGCTTACACTAGGAACCTTGCAAGATCTTGCGAGGACTGTTGGCGCCAGCCTATTGTTTGCCAACTAAGTAGGCTAAGCAACGCGCAGTTGGTCTTTCTGTGCGTGCAAACAGATGAACATGTGCTCTCTCGTGCAATCGCTCTTTTCTTCCAGGTGCCTTGCCCCTACCAGCACACTGCAGAAATTTTAAAAGAGTCAAAGGTAACAGGGTTTCTGATTCAGTGTAAAGCGGTTTAAGACCCAGATGTGGGTGATGTCATATTGTAAAACCATACCATTGCCTATAAACTTTTCTCCACTTGCCACACCGTCTTACTGTCCCTCTTCATCTCCCTTCATTTTCCCCCACCCCCACCTCCACCCCTACCCATCTATTCACATGGCATCTGATGAATTGAGAAGAGAAAATTGATATGAAATGCACGATTTTTTAAAATTTGGGGACTCAAAATGTTTATTTAGATTTCTTCAGCACAAGTGGTTTGTGTTGACATGCAATTTAGCGACTAATGGCGTGAGAGAGCGGGCGCGCGCGCGCGCGCGAGAGAGAGACACAGACACAGAGACAGACAGACAGACAGACAGACAGACAGACAGACAGGCAGGCAGGCAGACAGACAGACAGACAGACAGACAGACAGACAGACAGACAGACAGACAGACAGACAGACAGACAGACAGACAGACAGACAGACTGACAGACAGACAGACAGAGACAGACAGAGACAGACACACCGACAGACACACCGACAGACCGACAGACAGACCGACAGACAGACAGACACACACACAAACAGACAGACAGACAGACAGACAGACAGACAGACAGACAGACAGACAGACAGACAGACAGACAGACAGACAGGCAGGCAGGCAGGCAGGCAGGCAGACAGAGAGAGACAGAGAGAGAAAGAGACAGAGAGAGAGAGAGAGAGAGACGGAGAGAAAGAAAGAGACAGACAGGTAGACAGAGAAAGAGACAAGAGGGAGAGAGAGAGAGAGAGAAACAGAGAGAGAGAGATACACAGAGAGATGGAGAGAGAGATACACAGAGAGATAGGAGAGTGAGAGAGAGAGAGAGAGAAAGAGAGAGAGAGAGAGAACGAGAGAGAGAGAGAACGAACGAACGGTTTATTGGGTAGGCCTCCGGCCTTTTCCAAAGCAAAGCAAGCAATACACACATCTGTGCCGGTATCACATCAAATACGCATATCTACCTATTCATCCAATTAGAAAGCGTTACATTATGGTGAATTTACAGCCAAATCTCTTC